>JARGXW010000714.1:0-69155 GCA_029204085.1 Mycena sp. CBHHK59/15
GGCTGGTGAGTCAGATGACTTGGAGGGTTGGGAAGATGAAGTTCGGGACCTCAAAAGTCAAGAACCTGTATCAATATAAAAGTCGGTGATAAAATAGATGTATGTTGTGCGCATAGAGCTATGATTCAGATGATCCCAAGATAATTATTTTGCTCTCAACAATTCTTGAACGAAGTCCTAGACTGAGAAATTGTGGATGCGACACAAAGTTGTGGATTGAACGAAGTTTGAAAGAGACGGCCATGATTTTTTGCGACTCTTAATGCAGCTCTGAGACGTCCCATCCGAGGCAACCAGCGGTAAAAATCCGCCAGAGCTGCAAACAGAACAGTGTTGCGATAATTCTGCTCTTTGCGCGCGGTTTTAAGGGACGCGACTGCCAAAGCTTCAAGCTCAGCGGGCTCTTTAGAAGCAGCGTCATCCAAGACCGTGTCCACCCAGTCTGCAATATCGTCGGCAGCGACAATTGAGTCAACAGCCGCATCTCCTTCGCACGATCTGGCGTCCTTCTCGAGCTGCTCGGGCGGAACCTCCAGATCTTCCAGAAGCTCGGACTCAGCCGTGAATTCCGCTTCTCCGTGAGCAGGGTCGAGTGCAGATGAGGAAGGGACAGATGCTGATGTATCAGGTGAAGGATCATGGGTTTTAGCTCGTTTAGACGGCGGGAATTGGGGATCGACAGGCAGGGAAATGATCTCGATGTCATCAGAAGAGATGGAAACGGTGCGAGGGCGCTTGGCCGCGGACTTGGAGAACATGCTGGCTAGATCTTGTTGCTTCCAAGCAGACTGTGATCCGGATCCCTGCGCTTTTAGGGCTTTGATTTGGCGGTCAAGTTCAGTCGCAGAAATGTTGAGAACTCCGTTATTGAAGTCGTCTCGGAGTTTCTTCGACTTTTCTTGAATGCTTCGCTTGGAGGGGCCACCAACATTGTATGAACCTCTTTTCTTTCCTGAGAACAATAAAATAAGCCGGATCCAACACGAAAAAAAAGACTCACCCTTCTGGCTATCCATCTGTCCTCCTACACGCATATCGGCACTCCGCATCTCAGCCACCCGCCGCTTTTCTGCCGCCTGCTCTCTTCTGACAGCCAGCTTTGATAACCTCTCCTCATAGGTGATTGGCAGTAGTTTCCCCAGCTGCTGCGTCAGTCTCAGCAGCCTTTGCCTTCGGTTTCGTCGCCCTGGGAGCCGCCGTGCCAGAATTCCGGGCCCTCAGTGCGTGGGCCAACATCTCCGGATCTGCTGCGTCTGCATTCCGAGTGGCCTTCATGACACGTCCATTCCGGGTGCGCACCGCCTCGTGGGTGTCCACAGCTTCATTTTCCTTTCCCTCTGTGATCCCTCCCAAGACCGCACGCTTCGGAGGTGTCAAAGATGCCTCTGCACCAGCCTCCACACGCAACTCGGCAGGACCAACGGGAGCAGGATCTCAGAGTTCTGTCTTGCCTGGTTCTTTTATTATTCTATAAAAAGCCAGTGTCGCATGCTCGTAGCTGTTCTCTCTGGTAGCTTTACAGCTCTTTGCGGAACTTAGGGCGCGGCCGATTTTTTTTTCCTTTTTGAGCTGTTTTTTGATCATTTCAGCCAGAACAGCTGTTCTGACCTCAATTCTCAGTGTACGTTTCTGAAACTATATGAGCAGAATCACACGACAATTCCGCAGGGCATGACGTCCTCAGAATCTTTCCATACCGCCGGTAGTAATTATAATATATTATTTTGCATGTTTTGCGGAGATCATCTCTTGTGTCGTGATTTGAAGGTTGTGTGGGATGTTGTATAGCTCTAAAAACAATTATTTGGATGGCGGAGGGCACACCGTCCTCGTAATTGAGGCATGGCACCAGATCACATTGACTTCTGAGTTCAGTAAATGACTGCCTTTCCATTGGATTAAAAGGAGCATATTGGGGTGGCAGGGCATTGATGAGGCATTGTAAAGGATATGGGAGTCATTCGGACAATAAATACACAAGAAGGCGCTATATTCTGTGCTTATTCTACACCGAAAAAAATTACCAAGGAACACAGCCACCCTTAAGTTAAGCGCTTAATATGCCCTTAATATTAAGGGCAAATTAAGGCCTAAGGCCTTAACAAGAATTTTTACCCTTATTAACCCCTTAAGTTCCAACACTGTTTGTGGGTGCTTAATAATAATAATAAATAACTAAAAAAGGAAAGAGAAAGAAGGAAAGAAAGGAGAGATTCATACCTCCCACAGGACCAATCTACCTTCAGACAGGCAACTTCAAGAATTTTTTGTCATTTGAGCTCTCAGTGTGGCCGCCAGGCACTTGTTTGCATCCAGGGAGGGTGTCAAATATGCCAAACATAGACAAATAATTTCATCGATAATACACTCCTGCCTTGCTTGACGACATCGACATGGATCCCCCTCCCCAGACTACTATAGTCAATTTGATGATATACCAGATGAAGATGCTTTGTCTAACCTTTCACCACTCAAGGCCCAACCCAGCAGACCAGCAAAAATAGAATCCCCCCCTATAAGGTCACTGATGGCTGGCCAAGATACGGCATCTGCCACTCGGCGAGAGGCTGCGAGTTGCCTCCGATTAAATCACCAAGTACAAACTGTTCATGATACTCTGTCCATTGCAAACCGGAAAACAGTTGTGGCAAGAAAGCCACACCAGGTAAACCCGTCGGGAGTAGGCCGCAAGAACTGTGGCTGCCCTTTGTGTTACCATGATCGAACACAGTGTGATTGTCAAAATCCCGGAGAATGCATTGAAACTGCCAAAATTCTGATCGACAGCATTTTGCCGAAGTGGAACCCAACCATTGCCAATCTAGATTTGTGCAATGAGTTAGCCCTCACAGATGAAGAGGTGGAGCTCAATCAAAACCCGATAGAACTGGACCAAGTTACTTTTGATGGCACCGGCTGCCTGTAGTATTCCTCGCTTATGGTGCGCATCACCTAGCTGCCGCCTCCAAAATTTAGTGGCCAAATTGGCCGGAGAAAAAAATTTCAATTAAGTGTACCTCTGAGTGGATTCCGGAGCCTACTTTGTGCATTATATTCACCCTCGGCGGTCCCGTGAAGGAGTGCAAGAAAGGGCTGCACACCGCGGCCCGTGATTGCTGTGCAACGCGGCTGTTGGAATTGCAGCCCGACTTCCTCGAGCAACGGTCAATGGTGGCAGAAAAAATCGAAGCAGCAGGTCATCTATTTATCTTCTGCCCCAAATATCACTGCGAGTTGAACTTTATCGAGTTCTTCTGGGGCGCCGTCAAGAAATACCTCCGTGACCACTGTGACTACAGTTACGAGGGGTTGAAAACAAATATGCCGGCTGCACTTGCCTCTGTTCAACTCTCCGTGATTCGCAAATGGTAGCATTGCATGATTCGTTGGATGGAAGCTTATCGCAATAACTTGGGGCCGAAAGAGGCTCAACGGGTGGTTCGTGCCTTCAGTTCGACTAAATACACCTCCCACCGTCGTGTTTTTAAGCGCGCTGCACGGCAGTTCGACCAGTAGAACTCTCCTGTAATTTAGCGTCATTTTAAGCCTACTTACGACTCTGACGACCGATTTTTGAATATATTCGAGAATGTGGCCAAATTAGGTCTGGAAGAAATTTCGAGCTCACTCAGTTTTGATCCAATCGAAAATCCCTCTAGCAGTTATCTTCCTACACTCAAAAGGAACACTTCTACTAGACGGATAAGAAATATATGTTTTTTTGAGCCCGGAAATTTTCAAGCACGTGGTGGTGGCAGCTAGGTGATGCGCACCATACGACTCGCCGATTCAGCTCAGGCACCAATTGGAGATTCATCGGCGATTCATCTAGATGGATCGTAGATAGTCCCCTTCTATTTTACTCAAACTAACTCGATTGTTGACTACCATCAGGACGGGGAAACTCCCTAGGCCAAAGCACACACTGCCTGTGTAATGTACGACTGAGATTCACCGAAATTAATGAAGCCCGCTCCCCGAAGCCACCGCGTTAGCCGAAGCATATGGTCCGAAGGGTCGCCACTTTTTTTGTTCTTTGCCCACCCGACATTTAACTTGAAGCCATATTAATACGGCAACTATGGCCAGAACTTTCTACTCAGTGAAGGACAAATGTATTCGTAAACTTTGAGACTAGACCAGCTCCGAGTTCGAAGCCCTGTCTTACTCTACTTGTGCCTCATTTGCAGATTCTGTCTGGTAGCGGGCCGTGCCGCTTGTCGGCCTTACCCGCTTTATTGGTAAGCTGGCCTGTTTTCCAGTACTATTGCTCTGGAACGCATACGGAGTCTGCCTAGGCTCTTAGCTTTGACCAGGGTACTCGCCAACATGTAATACAGTGCACTGTGAGTGCCCTTTGGGATAATTGTAGTTCAGACAAGGTTTATTTCAGGGGGGGAAATGAGGATGGTTCCCGACCCAACTTGGCGGCTTTTCTGATGTTTCTTTGCCAAAAGGGCATCACAGCGCACTGTAAAATATATGCGCGATAATCATACCAAAATCTGAAAGGCTTCGAGAGCTCCTGCCAGCCACAGAACAGGAGTAATGAAAAATAACACACCTGCTTCATTCGGACGTCGTGAAGCGTGGGAGAAAAATTGAAGTAGCCTACGCACTGAGCATTCCACAGGCAAATCGAACGCGCCATGTCCCAGGGCCAACGGACAGGAACTGAAGGCGCTACGGGCATAGTAATGAAATCGATCAAAAAGTTACTAAAAAGGAAGAAAAAGTGGCCGCGCCCTAAGTTCCGCAAATAGCTGTAAGTGTATCTAATTTAATAAAGCATGTAAGGCCGACGAGCGGCACGGCCCGCTACCCAATGTAAAGATGGACAGTTATTGTATTAAACTTGGTGGTACTGTAAGGGTAGCTCAACTGTGTAAGAAGTAAGGAAGTAAAGGGCGGGGTCTTTGGAAATCTAAGTATGTCAAACGAATGAATGTTCAGCGATCCAATTTAGTGTGAGGCACGAAGGTCCAACTACTTCAAGTTGCGCTTCGGCCTTTTGCTCGGGCTCGGCGATGACCTGGAACCAAAGCCATCAAAGGCTGCATCGGCAGCAACGTCCCTCCCTCTCTTGGGTGTCGCAGGCGAATAGTAGCGACGTTCGGGGAGGGCCGGAATCGGCGGATTCCAGGCCTCACCGTCACCGTGGTCGAGGATCTTCAGCCGGTCAACAAGGACGTGGTAAACCTGAGGGACTCGTCAGAGGAATAATAAATTATACCGATTGACACACCTTTCTGTCCGCCTTCGCCTCACCCTTCTCACTCTTCTGATTGGTGATGACATACTTGACGAGCGAGACGGTAACAAGAACGAGGGTGCCTTCGGTCAGCTTACTGTAGAGCTCATGTGGCGCGATCAAGTTGCCGTCGACATCCTTGTAGTCGCGTTGGACGAGCTTGGCCTTGTCGTGAGCGAAGTATGGGCCTCGATGGTCAGGAAGGTCATCGGGCGGGTAATGATCGCCGACTTTGCGCTCTGGAATATAATCAGCAAACTATCTGTTGGATGATTATTTTGATGTCGTACCGGTAACTTCTGTGGCTTCCATCTCCTCAACATCGGGTGCACCGTCGGACAGCGTGGTTGGGTTCGTCGCTGAGCCCACCTTGGTGATCCTCGGACGAGGAGTGCGAGAGGCAGGTGATGAAGTGTTGGTATTGTTACCGTGGGGAACCTGAAGTGGGTTAAAACAAGTTAGGATACAAAGAAGGTGCGAACCTGGTAAGTTTGATCGAGCCGCGCGAGCAAGAACATTTTGTCGACCGTAATCTCACCACCCTCCTCACAGGTTATCCAGTCTGTGATATCAAAATGCTGGACCAATACAATAGACGGATGAGACGCCAGAGGGATGCATGCAGACAATGAAAATTGATATGTACCTCGCCCTTTTTCCCTTCGCGCACTTCGTCATGCTCGCGGATACCATCGCACACAGCCACTCCATCCCGGTACATGGTGCGTAGCGGTTCTGGCGCCCCAGTGGGGCAGCGGAGGGCCAGCACCATCTTGTGAGACTTTGAAGTCACATCACTGTACGGCTGCAAATGATTGAGTCGTCGGATGTGAGTATAATGTGTCGAGTACTCACAAGTTTAAACGCAGGAGGAGTGTTTTTGGGATAGGCGGCCATCCAAGTTCCCTGGGCCTCAGATCCGATTTCCGCGATAAAGGTGGCCACGAAAGGAGTGCCGTCGGCCTTCTGGTAGTATATGTTGCCCTTCTGGTCGGGCTTGGCAGGAAAGAATGTGCTGTTGATCTCGTGCGCACCCAAGTTGGTGTCGCCCATAGCTTGGGCTTCCTCGACAACGGTGTCGTACATTGTTTTGTCGGTTCTCCTGTCAATGGTGCAGCGACGCGTATGGATAGAAGGCATGTTGACTGAGTAGATAGAGTCGGGGTGGAAAGAAAGTGCGAAATAGAGAGCGAGCCAAAGACACAGGTGGTAAAATCTGGGCGTAGAATTCTTCTTTACTAGGACATTTCGCTCGCCTTATATACCCCTACTGTTTGTACCTCCCAACTAGTATACAACTAATGTAAATTGTCAGCCTGAAGCCCTCCGTTCCTAAGTTACCGCCCTCGGGTGAGCCTGTATCCCTGCTACCTTGGGATCTCCTGGGATATTTCATTGAACCAGTGCATTTCCTTGTTATTGCCTTGGTTCCGGAGGCCGTGCCGTGCATAGCATATACTCTCGTGGTTACGGGCTATCCGTTGCCGCGTCAACGCGCGTCCGTAACCCGTTTCTATCGCGTCTGCAATGGGTTGTTGCGCGAAGTCACGTGATCACGTGACCGTTTCCAACGCAGCGGGTTTCTCGGTACACAGGGGTATGGTGTCCGCCATTGTTTTTACGTATCAATTATTTGAACTCGAAATCCCTCCTGGCCGATCCTGTCTGGCACTATTTCACAGCTGCAAAAACGCCCCGCACATCAGTAATGACGGTAATTCGAGGCAACTCGCAGATTCAGGCGAGTTTCCCTGTGATCCAGGCGAGTTACCAAGATGGCATCGATGTCCGTGGAGTTCGCGCAGGGTAGTCCGTGCCCTCCTCTCCCAACCACTCCGCCCGTGCCAAAACCCCGCTGCAATCAATAATTGCCCACTCATTTGCAGTGGTCTTGACGCGTCCGACAAGAGACTGGACACTCGTAATGTCAATAATGTCGAGTTGCCCCAACTTGGAATAGAAATGGATGTCGAGGCCGGCAAGTTGCGAGTCGGGTGGCAGAAGCACGCAAGTACGTATGGCAGCGAAGATGTATGTTGTAGGCTCTTTGATGTCCAACGAGGGGCACGGAACAGGTAAATATACCCGATAGATGTGGGTTACAGCTCTTTGCGGAACTTAGGGCGCGGCCGATTTTTTTTTCCTTTTTGAGCTGTTTTTGATCATTTCAGCCAGAACAGCTGTTCTGACCTCAATTCTCAGCGTACGTTTCTGAAAACTATATGAGCAGAATCACACGACAATTCCGCAGGGCATGACGTCCTCAGAATCTTTCCATACCGCCGGTAGTAATTATAATATATTATTTTGTGTTTTGCGGAGATCATCTCTGTGTCGTGATTTGAAGGTTGTGTGGGATGTTGTATGGCTCTAAAAACAATTGTTGGATGGCGGAGGGCACACCGTCCTCGTAATTGAGGCATGGCACCCGGAGCGTGAACAGTGGACTTGAACAAGCAGAATATAGGTACAGCTCAGGCTCTGTGTATTTGTGTGATCTATGATTGAATGAGCTGAAACTACCCATTATCATTCTATTGAGTGTCCTGGAGGAGTCCCACGGCTCGGATTTGCTCTTGTACTCCCTGTACAGCACCGCGAGACAACTCGATCACAACGATTCCGGGCACGTGACCACGCTTGTGATCACATTGGGACGTGTCGCGTCGCCGGACGGGGATGCACAGAGCTGATCTGAGGCGTGTAATCTCTCGAAAACACTTCAAAGTCAGAATATTGACAATTGGTTCACTCGCTGGAGGATAGAGCACACAGATATATAAGGCCTAGACTGTAGGAATATTTCACAGCTTCAAGTCCACTGTTCACACGCTCCGGGTGCCATACCTCAATTACGAGGACGATTGCCCTCCGCCATCCAAATAAGTGTTTTTAGAGCCATACAACATCCCACACAACCTTCAAATCACGACACAAGAGATGATCTCCGCAAAACACGCAAAATAATATATTATAATTACTACCGGCGGTATGGAAAGATTCTGAGGACGTCATGCCCTGCGGAATTGTCGTGTGATTCTGCTCATATAGTTTTCAGAAACGTACGTTGAGAATTGAGGTCAGAACAGCTGTTCTGGCTGAAATGATCAAAAACAGCTCAAAAAGGAAAAAAAAATCGGGCCGCGCCCTAAGTTCCGCAAAGAGCTGTAATTGCCCGTAGAAGGTTTCAAGCTCAAAGTTGGGCTTGCGGTTTTTTGGCATGCGTTTTTGTCAACCAGCCTTTCATACTTGCATAAATTTTATCAGTTTATTTATATACAGGGAAAAGAAGAAGCGACACGTGCACATACCCGAACATATGTTGCGTCTCGAGCGTCTTCCGATTTCAGCCCGAGCGCAGATGAACACATGGTATCTCCTTCATCTGAATCAATACGGCGCACTTTGCCCCGTTCCTCAATAGTAGCAGTTTTGAGTGCAGTATGAGCTTGGACCATCTTTGCTCCTGATCTTGTGACAAGCGCGCTGCGGCAATGGTGTGATTGGATTGGATGGTGGTCGAACAGGAGACTTCGGAGGTAGAAGGATGCAGGAAGGATCTGCGGATGAATTTTGATAAGATCCAAAGGATGCCGTTCAGATTTTGACCACTTACAAAAGGGATCTGAGAATGAGCCTTGAATATTTCCGCGAGGATCTGACAGGGAAAGTTCTCGTGCCACGTTATACACTGTTTTTATCTGTGTAAGCTGCAGTCAAGTGAAAGTGTTCGGCGAATACAGAGATATAACAATCATAATCACTTTTTTCACTTCTGGCGTGTATGCCTCTTTGACTTGCACGGATGTAAAGTTAGGATGAGTTTTCACAAATTCGCGCCCGAACAAATTCCTGGATTGTCTCTTTTTAAAGTCCAAAATATATCGGAGGCAAAGTAGGACAAACCAGGCGGTATCTGCAGTCCCCGGTTTGTGTTTCGTGGACCTGCTTGGTTTCGACGGTGCCTCTGGAGCCATCGAAGACGACGCGGGGGTGCCCGTCGATACATCTGAAACTTTGGGGAGATGAGTATGGTTGTAAAATAATGTAATCTACATCACCTGTCTGAACCGCTTGCAATCGTGCTGACTCAAGCACTGGTGCATCGTTCCCAAAAATTCCGGACCTGAGAGGCGCATTGACAATCAGTGGAAGCAGGTCACAGCCTCTGATACCTGCTTCGACTTCTCGACTTCTTCCTCCACGCTGTCGCGTCGCGTCGCGTCAACATCTGGCAACGCGACATGTTCCCCAAGCTAAAATGGAAGCCATTCACGCCCCTAGCGCCATCAGATACGCTGTCTGCTGAGGTCCAGCTGCGGCCTGAAGTGTCTCAACAAATTCGCCGACCGGGGCAGCCCAAAGGCTCGAAGAACAAACGGTCAACGGCACCTCCGGCATCTCCGCCCGCTGCACGGTCCCCTGATTTGCGCGTCAATAGCGAAAACAACCAGCCGAACGGTTTAATATTATTGCAGTACCTCCCGTTGTGTCGACTTTGGTGCGTTCCAGCGTATTTTATCATGTCATTCATGCCTCACATCTTCCCTCTAGCGTAATATTCAACTAGATTCATCTCACCGAATGTCAACATCCACCGCCGAGCCGGCAACTGCATTCACTCGTCAGCCGGCATCTCTTTCACAATTCCTCGCAGCCCCAACGCACTCGGCTGTTCCCTCGGCTTCCTCATCAACATCCGCGCGCGCGCGCCATTCTGGATACTTGATCATAATCTCTTGAATATCTGCAGTGACACTGAGCTTATCGGCAAGTTCCAGCGAGTCATGATTTCGCGAATGGGTTTGGCAACGTGCATCTGAGAAGCTGACCTCGAGTCGGTCATCTCCGCACTGACAAAGGTGGAATTTTGAGCCGCATTTCTGGGAACGATCGAGGAGCTTCTGTTTTGCGACACAGAAGACCACGTTCATGACCATAGTTTGACTGTCTGCGTACAGCTGATTTGGCATGAAGGACGTTCAATGGTGACGGAAGATAGGAACGATGAGATGTGCATACTTAGCCAAGCGTGTGACTTGTTCTGAGAGTGAGAGTTTGACGTCGACAAATGGTGAGAGTATGGAGTGGAGAATGTGTGCTAGCAAGCCAATAGCTTTTTTTCCTTTGCGCATAGTCTGATCGAAGTCTTCAGTCGGCAAAGAGCAAACTCGAATAATGGCCTCCAGAAGTTGGACGGCTTTGGGAACGTTCTGATGGTCGGATGGATCAATCAGGTTATTGATAGCTTCCAATGTCATGCCATCGATTTGGAGAAGGTGTTGCGTGAGCATGACACGGTTGACGATGCAATCGCCAATCACCATGCCATTGCTCGAACGCAAAAGAGTGCAAATTCCTTGACAATGAAGTCAGTACAATTTTTCGTTATGACTTCAATTGCCATTCAAAGCAGGAACTCACGCTTGAAGAGATGCTTGGGATCCCTGTCCACGACACGTCCATCTGGCCCGGTCTGTAGATTCAGCCCCGGTAGATTGGCCAGGAACTCCCAAAGGTCGGAGTTCTCATCGACAAGTTCACTCATAAACAAATGCTGCATGGCGCTGCGATGAACGGAGTCGCCATCGCTAGCAAATCCCCCCAAAAAGCTTGTCCCATTTGTCGTCCCAAGTTGGCCCACATCCTGGTATGATCCATCTCCAGCACCCGACCACTCTTCAACACTTCCAAAGTCTGATGCACCTACCGTTCCTTTTCAAAATGTGGTTATTGCCAATGTAAATTGCCATGCCTCTTCGAATGAACTGCGAGCAGCTGCCTTGCACCATGTCAAAAAAAAGGGAGGAGGTTATATTCAGATCCTGCATGACAAGGAATCTGAAAACGAGGTCAGAAAGGACAGTCTTTTATTTCCCATGATCTACCCCACACTTTTCCCTTATGGAATTGGTGGGCCAGATGATCAGAAATGTTCTGTGCCTCTGTCCTTGAAACGTCATGTCAAGCACCTATTCAACTTAGCATGTTGTAGTATTGACCGCGTTATCCAGTCCGGATGGGGACGCGGCTACGCGGTGTTTGGTTTCCACGGGCTATGTATTTAGTGGAGGCCTGCGGCCGATCTCTTCAGTCTGAAGAGAACGGTCGCAGGTGAGTAATCTGTTACAACTGCAATATATCTTTAGTCTGAAGAGAACGGTCGCAGCGTGACCCTGAACTCTTGACCTACAACAGGTTATGGGATCCCGAGATGCTTCCAGCACGACGCGCTATTATTTTACTCAGCTTGATGGCAAGAACTGGAAGACGTTCGAGTTCAAGGCTCGGGGCAAGCTTTGGGATTACATCGCGGGACCCATGGTGCCCGCGACTGTGATTGTCCAGCGCCCCGCAGTGTCGCCCGCGACGGGCACAGTGGACACCGAGATCGTCAACGCCGATTACGCGGCCTGGGCGAAAGGGAACGCTAAGACGATGCGCAGGATTACTGAGATGGTCGGGGACGACCAGGTGGTGTACATTCGAGACGCCAAGACGGCTGCAGAGATGTGGAGCAATCTCCGCGCCATTTACGAGCCGACAGGAATGCTGTCGATGATTGCAATCCACGAGAAGCTCTCCAGCATCAAGTACAAGGGCATCGAGAGTGGACCTCTTCAAGATCACCTCGATATTATTCTCGGGTACTCGAACGATTTGAAGCGGGGGAACGACGCCGTCACGACTACAAGCTCATTCAGCTTACCCTCCAGAGTCTTCCTGACGACTTCACGGGTATCATCAAGACGCTCGGTGTTGTCGGTGGGATGATGGACTTTTAACGCCGCAAACCCCGATCTTGCTGCAGGAAGAAACACGTCAGCGCAGCGCGCTTGAAAAAGAAACAGCGCGAGGAGCACGCACTAAGGCACACACAGTGCACCTTGCGCTTGCGAAGGCGCACGATGACGAGGTAGCTGAGAACGCGATCAAAGCGTACTTCGCCTCTGGAGGCGGACGTGGCGGACGCATTTTATATCGACAATCGTGGTGCACGTATCCTTACAGAGGATCCTTCTTTTCATGCCCGATCCAAACATTTTGACGTGCAATATCACTATACACGTGAACGCGTGGAAGCCGAGGATGTTGTATTCAAAGATGTTCCTACCAAAGCCAACATTGCAGACTCTTTCACCAAATCCTTACCTTTCCCACTATTTGCAACTTTTCGCGAACGGATGGGAGTTCACTGAGTGGATTCCATTCGAGGAGGAGATGGACTTCTCGGTGAGGAGGAGTGTTGGAGTTTCACCCAGAAAGTCCGATATTATAGGGACATCGGGACCCGGGCTTTATATAAAAGTAGACCTGTTCGACTCTTTATCCTCAGTCTTGCTACGCACGCTGACTGAGGTAAAGTGTTCGCGACTATTTATATCCATCGGTTACTAATTCATTATTCATCAGATACACTGTATCTAGGTACACATATATTTATATCACTCTTGCTACGCACGCTGACTGAGATACACTGTATCTAGTTTCTACAGGTTATGGGCCTATTGGTCGACTATTTGAAGTCAGACAAGCAGAAACATTACATTTAATCTCGTCGTGCACCATGGGAACAATCCAGACCCCTGTTACGACTGCTCTGTCGGCCGTTCTTACCGCCATCAAGGCGCCGTCGCATTTCCAAGACTTTCCTGCCCTCGACAAAGAGAAAGAAAAACTATGTCGATTGGTCGGAAACATGTCTTGATGCCCTCACTCTCGCTGGCATACGCAAATACGTGGAAGGGAGGATCCCCCAACCCACGGACACTGCTCAGCTGGAAATCTGGAAGGATAATGATGCCCCCGCGATAGCATGTCTACGAATGCGACTCACCAGCGCAGAGAAAGCCAGCATCCGTGACCTGAAAACCTCCAAGGAAATATGGGACTCCTTAGAGGCCCGCCGTCGTAAAGACAGAGTCGTATCACAGATGCTCCTCCTTCAACGAGCCCTCGCCTTCCGAAGTAATAGATGCCAGGGGCGGTTGAATAAAGGCGCTCATATCACCCTGGATGACATTGGATCACCCGATAACTGCAACCAGAAAAAAGACCGCATTATCTGGCCAGTGCACAGCAAAATATTCGAGAGATTTGTAAAACATTGTGGGCCTTACAGCTCTTTGCGGAACTTAGGGCGCGGCCGATTTTTTTTTCCTTTTTGAGCTGTTTTTGATCATTTCAGCCAGAACAGCTGTTCTGACCTCAATTCTCAGCGTACGTTTCTGAAAACTATATGAGCAGAATCACACGACAATTCCGCAGGGCATGACGTCCTCAGAATCTTTCCATACCGCCGGTAGTAATTATAATATATTATTTTGCGTGTTTGCGGAGATCATCTCTTGTGTCGTGATTTGAAGGTTGTGTGGGATGTTGTATGGCTCTAAAAACACTTATTTGGATGGTGGAGGGCACATTGTCCTCCACCCAACTCTTGTGGCTACTCAGTGGCTAATCCGGGTTTCCAGCGTGCTTTACTGCTACACCGGTTGGATCGGTTATCAGTTATCGGATGGGTTGGCTATTGGATGAGTGGGGCGCAGAAGTGGACTGCGGCGCCACCGCCAGCGCATCCCAAGCCCAGCCGACTCAATCATCGGGACTCCGATGATCGGTACCACCAGTGCATGCAAGCGAGGCTGCCACAAGCCCAGCCGACTCAATCATCGAGGCATCCCGACACCCCGATGATCGGTATCCCCGACACGATCGGATGCAACGGGGGGTGCGTTTCATTCAGTGTTGGCCGTAAGGCATAAGGGGTTAATTAGGTTAAGGGTTCTTAAGCCCTTATCATAAGCCTTAACGGTCGGCCCCCGAGACATTAAGGGCTTAAAGACCTACCTTGCCGACCTCATCCACAAGATTGAAACCATAAAATGCGCCACAGAATGGAATGCAAAAACTGGACCCGGATCTGGCTCCTTTAAGAACGATTTCAACACCGCTCTTTATCAGCGTGAGAACGATGTGATTTTCCGCCGCTCTTTATCAGCGTGAGAACGATGTGATTTTCCGCCAATTACGTTAAGGGTTCTTAAGCCCTTATCATAAGCCTTAACGGTCGGCCCCCGAGACATTAAGGGCTTAAAGACCTACCTTGCCGACCTCATCCACAAGATTGAAACCATAAAATGCGCCACAGAATGGAATGCAAAAACTGGACCCGGATCTGGCTCCTTTAAGAACGATTTCAACACCGCTCTTTATCAGCGTGAGAACGATGTGATTTTCCGCCACCTGTCTGCCCGCGAAAAGAAATCCAAAATGAAACAGCAATCCGCCGATTTTATACTGTTCAAAAAGTCCCGCGAGCAATTGGTGACCGCACGCAATCGCCTTCTCTTTGCGTACAACAACATAAGTTCAGTTTTCTCGAGTGCAATCCAGACTCATCCGTACCGGTTCGGCACCGGCGTCTTGATCCACCATTTTTTTTCAACTGCCAACCTCGGCCAAAAGCGGGCAAAGAAGTTTAAGTCGCTTCTTGATGCACTCAAAGCCCTTGCCCCGCCGTCTCAAGCGCGCACCGCCGGCCGCAATCATTTTGATGATTTGGAGCAGGGGAACCGTGATGTACTGTATACGCTTACCTCTGCCTTGTGTACCACCGAGGAGGAGAAGGAGAAAATTGCGGAACATTTAGATAACTTTTTTATCCTGTACCCATCCTCCGTCCGCACTTGATGGGCATTTTTAACACGATTTCTTGATCCAGTCCATTGGAAGGTTCCCTTGACTTCGCAAAACTCCGCTGGACACAACGGAATAGCAGAGAGAAACACCGCCACGCCCGAGTCATCAACTGATGACCAGGAGGCAGGGGAACAACGAGCAAATGCAGGAAGTACCAGAAGGATAGGATGCTATCGCGCTCTCTGGTGAGTTCATCCTACATATTTCTATTTATTGAGTATTTTAATCTGATTTAATTTGACAGTCGGCGACGTGACGCGCCGTTAGTTAGAAGCCCAGCTCTGTGCATTCCCGTCCGGCGACGCGACACGTCCCAATGTGATCACAAGCGCGGTCACGTGCCCAGAATCGCTGTGATCGAGTTGTCTCGCGGTGCTGTACAGGGAGTACAAGAGCAAATCCGAGCCGTGGGACTCCTCCAGGACACTCAATAGAATGATAATGGGTAGTTTCTCAGCTCATTCAATCATAGATCACACAAATACACAGAGCCTGAGCTGTACCTATATTCTGCTTGTTCAAGTCCACTGTTCACACGCTCCGGGTGCCATGCCTCAATTACGAGGACGGTGTGCCCTCCGCCATCCAAATAATTGTTTTTAGATCCATACAACATCCCACACAACCTTCAAATCACGACACAAGAGATGATCTCCGCAAAACATGCAAAATAATATATTATAATTACTACCCGCGGTATGGAAAGATTCTGAGGATGTCATGCCCTGCGGAATTGTCATGTAATTCTGCTCATATAATTTTCAGAAACGTACGCTGGGAATTGAGGTCAGAACAGCTGTTCTGGCTGAAATGATCAAAAACAGCTCAAAAAGGAAAAAAAAATCGGCCGCGCCCTAAGTTCCGCAAAGAGCTGTAATGTCTTCAACAAAATTCCAGTCACCCAGTGTTTCAGTTGGAAATGGAAGTTCTGGATTTTCTAAGTAGCAATGCCATAATCAGCCCCACATCCTCTCTCTTTCCAGAGGGGCGTTTGGGGGGTAAATGTTCAGAATGTTTATTGTTTCTCCCCGATGTGATGGGATAACAAGCATGATTGCATGGCCCTCAATGAGGACATACTCTTTCACATTTTCCGTGTCAACATATTTTTTGTTGAGAAGGAAGCTAACTCCAGCTGTGGAGTTAGGTTTATCGGGTGTCCAGAGTTACAGCTCTTTGCGGAACTTAGGGCGCGGCCGATTTTTTTTCCTTTTTGAGCTGTTTTGATCATTTCAGCCAGAACAGCTGTTCTGACCTCAATTCTCAACGTACATTTCTGTGTAATCTCTTGAAAACACTTTAAAGTCAGAATATTGACAATTGGTTCACTCGCTGGAGGATAGAGCACACAGATATATAAGGCCTAGACTGTAGAAATATTTCACAGCTTCAAGTCCACTTTTCACGCGCTCCGGGTGCCATACCTCAATTACGAGGACGATGTGCCCTCCGCCATCCGAATAAGTGTTTTTAGAGCCCTACAACATCCCACACAACCTTCAAATCACGACACAGGAGATGATCTCCGCAAAACACACAAAATAATATATCATAATTACTACCGGCGGTATGGAAAGATTCTGAAGACGTCATGCCCTGAGGAATTGTTGTGTGATTCTGCTCATATAGTTTTCAGAAACATACGCTGAGAATTGAGGTCAGAACAGCTGTTCTGGCTGAAATGATCAAAAACAGCTCAAAAAGGAAAAAAAATCGGCCGCGCCCTAAGTTCCGCAAAGAGCTGTAAACAGTTTGAACCATTTCCCGTAAATGTTGTTGAACTGGCTAGCGGCAATATGATCCATGTGTGATTCTTGCCTGGCGAAAACACCTATCCTCTTCTCGTCAACTACTCTCTTCATGTAATTGAGTTTGTGAGTGTTTCTTCGACAGGAGTCTGAGCAGCCGGTCCATATAATGAAATGCGTCGTCAAGCACGCGAGTTGGAAGTGTTTCCGACTCTGCCGCTTGCTGCAAGACGGGCCAGGTCTTTTCAATACTGGCCATGATTGTGTCGATCGAGGAGATCTGTTCATATGTTGATATCAAGTTTTTTAAAAAATAGTTGTTCATTGTACCTCATTGATGCCGAATTCAACCCTGTCCACTCCATCCGAGTTCTAGAGAAGATGTACATCAAAAGAACTCGCAGAAACTGAGTGAAAAAAATTACCTGTTGCACTGTACAGCTCTTTGTGGAACTTAGGGCGCGGCCGATTTTTTTTTCCTTTTTGAGCTGTTTTTGATCATTTCAGCCAGAACAGCTGTTCTGACCTCAATTCTCAGCGTACGTTTCTGAAACCTATATGAGCAGAATCACATGACAATTCCGCAGGGCATGATGTCCTCAGAATCTTACCATACCGCCGGTAGTAATTATAATATATTATTTTGCATGTTTTGCGGAGATCATCTCTTGTGTCGTGATTTGAAGGTTGTGTGGGATGTTGTATGTGTTGGATTTGGAGTGGCTGTGCGCAGCTGTGCGAGCTGTTGCGAGCTCGGTCACTACCTACCGTGGTATGGGCAACCTCACCGTTGCTGTTTAAGGTTTCCTGGTAACGGTTGCACCAGAGAAATAGTATAAAAGTAGTGTACTTACAAGCATGTACACTACCGGATTACAACGAAGTTCCCCATCATTGGCCTCTGCATCTCCTTGTGATGTTCTCCTCTGGGGCTTATTTCAACATAATCCGGTACTACCCTGGTCTGGTGGGGCAGCATTCAATACACCAGCAGCAGCCCAATCGAAGGGCTTGACCGGCGAACATCACCATCGTCGATTCCGAAGTCGCTTGTCAGAGCACATTGGTCGAAGCCGCCCATCATGGGTGCACAGCGGAAAAGTCCTCGCGGAATCGGGGCACGCGTAAAGTCGTCCAGGTCGGGCGCATTATCGCTACGTGAACCTGTCACAGTTGGCAGGCGTAGTTGATCGAAGAACTGCCATTGGGGGCCGAATCCCATCATCGTGTAAGCCGTCGTCGAGACGCATCTCTGTTGCAACATTTGCCCAAGGTTCATGCACCCCATCGGGATTTGAACACATGTCGGTGGATTTAGTTTCGGAGGTTTGAGGGAGTGCAGGAACAGGGAGTGCCTAAGAGGGTGTTGAGCGCGCGAGCTCTCCACAGCTCGAGGGAGTGTGTTGGATTTGGAGTGGCTGTGCGCAGCTGTGCGAGCTGTTGCGAGCTCGGTCACTACCTACCGTGGTATGGGCAACCTCACCGTTGCTGTTTAAGGTTTCCTGGTAACGGTTGCACCAGAGAAATAGTATAAAAGTAGTGTACTTACAAGCATGTACACTACCGGATTACAACGAAGTTCCCCATCGTTGGCCTCTGCATCTCCTTGTGATGTTCTCCTCTGGGGCTTATTTCAACAGTATGGCTCTAAAAACACTTATTTGGATGGTGGAGGGCACATCGCCCTCTTAATTGAGGTATGGCACCCGGAGCGCGTGAACAGTGGACTTGAAGCTGTGAAATATTCCTACAGTCTAGGCCTTATATATCTGTGTGCTCTATCCTCCAGCAAGTGAACCAGTTGTCAATATTCTGACTTCTATCATCATCACTGTCCGGCACATCCATTGCCATACCCTCGGTCCAGTGCTCAAACTCAATAGTATCGGAGTCGGATATTGGAGGCGAGACAACAAATTCTGGGTCAGCCGAAGGAATAACAGGCGCTGGAGTTGCAAAAGCGGGGCCAGTAGCTGCAACCTGGGTTGGAGCAGCTGCGCCGCGGGTGTGAAGTTGTGACGTGGTTACAACGGCCTTTGCTCCGTGAGTGAAGATCCATTCCATCGTCTGTTTGTGCAACAAATGGATTGCGCCGGGAACAAGAACCTGATATCGAGTTGGGTTGATATCGAAGAAATTGAGGAAAAAATTACTCACCTTCGTAATTTTAATAAGTGAACGTGAAGCGGATATGTTGACCCTCTTTGTGTGGCCTCAGCGTCCATTGTAATGTGAAGATATCCATCATGATGACCGATAATCTCGCCCTCTGCAATTGGCTTGCAGGCCTGTACAAGAGTAACAAGTTGCCCATCGGTTTTGGCCTGACTTGGTTGGAGCGGAAGTCCAACCGAACCGAGATCATTAAGGGAGGTATAAATATTCCAAAGACAGTCAATCTCCGCAAACAGGACGTCAGAAGTTGGGACAGTCCAATGAGAGAGCTGAGTGGCTGAAGAATCTGGGCCTCCCAGTAATGGTCCACTACTACCTCAAACCCCGAAATTCAGTTGCCCGTACAGATGTATTTTTTTCGAGGGCTTATTGGCATGTGGGGGACATCAATCGTGTATAGGTATGTCCAAATACATCCAATGGAGTCATGTAAATCTTAATTTGGGGTGTCCATACCCTCTGTCCTTTGCAAGACACATCTTTCAGCCGATATCACAATTTCACCTATCCCCCTTGCTGAAAAGGGAAGTAGTCATGGTCCTTGCATACCTTACAGCCGTTTGCATGTATTCGTGAAACTCGAAAATAATCTCAACGATCACGTGCGTGATGTGTGACCAGTGACAATCTGTTTCCGGTTTAAGCGCCGACCACCTTTACAACTCCATTGACTTACCACCGATGTCTCTACGCATCCACAAAGATGTAACAGTGTCCTCTGCATCACTCCTGGCCAATAATCGCTCTTTTCGGCCTCTTCCTGGAGTCAGGCAGCCCGCTCAACATTGGCAATGTCGGCCTCCGCGCTCGGCTTGATAGCTGGCACTGTCTTTGCCTTCCTGCGATCTCCATGACCCTGGATACGATGCAAAAGAAAACATTCAAAGGGCCCGTGCACACCGAGATCTATAAATGTGGGCTTTCCGAAGGGTGGAACGACATAATTTTTCCTCTCACATCATGTCTGGTGGGCGACGCAGCTTGGCACACCCTCACAATCCCGCTCAAGGCACTGCTTTCCATGAGCTAGTTGTGGCTCCGACATTTACTCCCGACCTGGCTCGCCCCTATAATATTCCTGGGACCGATATCGTCCTTGATTCTCATGCTCCCGCTGGACACGAGCCTATCTGCATGTAGCGTTATTATTAAAGACGATCAGACTTTTTTTTTTTTTTTTTTTTTTGGGATGTTGCCCACAACTTTGTTGTGTCGTACGAGCAGTGCCCTCACCTCTGCAGAAGCATTGGCGCGTGACACCCATCTGAGGCACTGGCAAATAGCCAGAAGGATTCCTCAGATCCCGAGGTCGAAATGCATTTACGCGCCGCCGGTCCTAGCCGGAAAGTCCCGGCTGACTAATCTTTATGCATTACCGTCGTGGGTTCAAATCCCACAAAAACCGTGAGGCGTTTTAGTGGGTATTAAGCCGGTTGAGATCCCGGCTTCGAGTCCCACAGTACCGTGACTTGTTCTATCACGTGTCTGCGCAAATGCATTTCTTTTTTTTTCTTCTTTTTTTGGGTTGTGTCGTGCGAGCAGTGCCCTCACCTCTGCAGAAGCATTGGCGCGTGACACCCATCTGAGGCACTGGCGAATAGCCGGAAGGGTTCCTCAGATCTGCTTGATTGAAATTTTAGCTGTGTATTACAGCTGCAAATATTCGTGAATATCAACTTTCCTGAAAACTGATATTCGCATTCGCACGAATAGCACAGCCACATCAATTCACGAATACGAATATTCGCCATTCGCGATATTCGATACTCGTGCTACACTCTACCCAGCAACCTGCCCTGGGAGGTTATATCAGCAAAGAATGCCCTACTGGAGCTTCCCGCGCATGCCGCGTATTTGATCCCTCCCCGTGACACTCCCGTCGCCAGATTCCTGGAACGCAAGCTGCATAAACAGTCTTCGGAGCTTGCCCTAGGCGAAACTCACCTCTGGTTCTCGAAGGACGCACCAAAACCAAATGGATAGGGTCTTTTGGAGGACATCACCCGCGGAATCCCACCCCGGTCCGTCCTTAGGGATGGGCACGGGTCCGGGTCCGGGTATGAAACAGTCAACCCGGACCCGAACCCGGAAAACCCAGACCCAAACCCGCGGGTCTACGGGTTGTCCACGGGTTGTCGGAATTGATCGGATCATGCCTGCCGAAGCTTGCCGGCACAGTTTAACACCTTCAAAACTGAAATATGCTCACTAATTGAGGTTTTTAAATGCATCAGGTGCTTAACAAAATTTTGGAGTACCTCTCATAGCTGTGAGCCATGTCAAACTGCCTTGAAATGACCTAAATTGCACAATAAATTCAATGTTCGCAGACCCGTGGTGTACCCGACGGGTTTTACGAAATTCTTATCCCATGTGGACGGGGTAGACATCGATGTACAAAATAGCCTTCTGGTCGGGCTCAAGCCCAAGTAGTTTAATTTGTTCCTCCACGTATGGTTTGAGAACGTAAAGCATCCACTCTCCCATCGTTTTCATCAGGAAGAAGAGATTTCCCCTGTAGCCACACCTCAGGTTTTGAAGCCCCAGTAGCCCCAGTAGCTGTCCACTGCAGCATGGTAGCTTCGGGTAGCTCTGATAGCCCAAGGGCAGGAGATCAGTAGCTGCAGTAGCTATCCAATTCGACTTGGTAGCCCTGATAGCCTGAGGGCAGGAGATCTGTAGCATCTGATAGCCATCAGCACTGGATCAGTAGCAGTGGATAGATCTGCCAAAACAGCAAATGTTGTTTCAGGGTTTTGGTACTTCTGAACATTATGAATGGTCAATATATGTTGATTTAGCAGCTAGAATAAGTCAAAGATGCCTCCTGGGAATCCTTGCAGGGTTCTCACCTGAGCAAAAATCTGTTAAGTCAGTTCAAAGTCTGCTGTGCACATGCCCAGTTATATGCTGGTTCTTATATCCACCTATGGTCTTATAGTCTAGTTGGTTATGATGTATCTGTTTTGTTTTGAGTGTTTTCAGGATGGCATGAGTTCGAATCCCGCAAGTCGCAATTTAATGAATCACCATATGTAGTAGTTATCTATCTGCAAGTATACCTTGGTTTGTCTATTCTGTTGTGCACATGTCTATTCCTGCAGTAATCCTAGTATTAGTTGTTTTCCTTCATTCTATTACAATGCCTACTCCTTGCTATGACTAGATACAGGAAGCTACTGAGCATGTATGCTAAGGCTGGAGGTGGGCACAGCTGGTTGTTGTCGTCATCTATTTATTGATGTTATGTTCACAGCGCCCACCGCCAAATCCAGATCTCCGTACGCCGACACGTTTTTGAGCACGTCCCGACATCCGGCCACCATTTCTAGGTGGCCAAACCTTTTATTTTATGTATGACTACAAAATGTAGATAGGAAATTTGGACATTCAAATTTTCAGCCATGCATCAGTTATATAGCTTGCCCAAAATTTCGACCCCCCGGAATCCCCAACTACATCCCGTAGACATATTGAAATAAAAATATTCGGCCGCCGAAAATAGGTAGTCCGGGGCCGGTGACCGCCACAAAATGTGCTACAATCTCGCCGCCATCAGAGTGACCCAAACGCGTGACATAACGGTGACCTCACCGTGACTCGACGCGGTGAAAATTCTCTACGCAGCTTCTAGCCGGCCTCTGCACGTGTTTCTTGCACGCTGAACGTCGGGGAACGTGGTGTGTCTCCATAGCATTCATATGGAAGGCCAAAATCTCACAAAACTGTTCATTCTGGCTGAAGCTGCACCAAAATTGAGAATATCACATCTACACCTGCTCCTCCGCACCCGCTCCTCCGCACCCGATTTTTTCTACCGCATACCATGGGGAAAAAAGCATCCATAAGACGTCCCAAGAGGCGCTCGGAGGCGCAGAACGTGCAGTCGAAGTCCCTGAAGGGCGGAAATAAGGAGAATATGCAGCTGGTGCCCAAAGTGACACCTACGCCACGCAAACCCAAGGACTACCAGCACGAGTGCTCCAAAGTGCAGCGGTAAGTGCATCATATGCATCGCAAGGAGGCGAAGCTTCAAAGCTCTGTCCTAGATTTGAAAAACCAGTTAAAGGCTCAACAAAAGGAGCAGGCTATAGCTGTGCGGGCCTTGGAAATTGCCGCAAAGAAGGCCGCAGATTTGGCCGCCGAGCGCGAACGACAGCTTCTAGTTGTCCACGACAGGCTCGTTTGCTCTCAGAAAATAACAGGAGACCTCAGGAACGAGAACCGGGCACTGGCCAAGCGTGTTCATCGGGCCTCGGGGGTGCTGCAGCGACAAATTGCCAAAACAAAATCAAGGCCGCTTACCTCGAGACTTACGCGCCAAGGGATGTATACTGTCCATGCACGTCAAATGGCCCGGGTAATCATTGGTGCTGGGTGCGCTCGAGCTAAAGTCGGCCCCCTCATGGGGAAAATTGCGACAATCTTCGGGATTAAAATTCAAGGGGGGCGATCTATGAGTCGAAGAACTGTTGGCCGTGCAATACACGAGGGTGGAATCGCCGCTAGAATGCAACTGACACATGAGCTATCCCTTAACGAAGGTATGATTGAAACTCACTTGAATAATCAAAGCTTATTCTCGTACCTCAGGCGTAACAATCAGCGCCGACAGCACATCTAATCGGGGCAACAACTACGAAGCTTCGAAGTTCCAGCATCGTGTTCCAAATTACAAGGAGAACCCTTTGTATGTCGACCCAGCATCTACACCTCGCATTCGTGCAGCCGGAGTCGAATCTACGCTTGACCACAGTAGCGAGCAGTCTGTGGCCGGATGGGAGAGTCGGATCGAATTGAATGCAGCAATTTACAACGAAAGTCCGCTCGCGGAACGCTTGCAGAAGAAATACACAATCCGCCAGTTCCTCCGAACGCTGAAAGGCATGAATGGTGATCATGCAGCGAACGAGAAAGCAACCGCTCGTATGATGGAGAGCTGGAAACGGGAGGAAGCAGTCAACGAGCTTGGGGAAGAGGCACTCAGTGCGAAATCACTGACCGAGCTTGTGATATACCTTCAGCAATGGAACGCGAAGAAAATTGCTGACGTGGGCGGAATTGCAGCGTGGGAAGCGCTTTCTCTGCACGAGCAGTCCGAGCACGACAAGAGGCTTATGGAAGAGGTGGTAAAGGCACTTGGGAAGGCGGCCTATGATGCACTCTCTCTCGATGACAAGAGACGGCTCGACCTCTTCATTTGGGCTGGATGCTGCATGCATAAAGATCAGAACAGCTTCAAGGGTGGGAATACAGAGATGATGGGTGAATGGGAGCGCCTCGACGTAACTGGCCCAGTCTTGTTGGCCAACAAGGCCAACAGCGTTGCGCTCAAGCGTCTACTCGAACCTGGTGTAAAGGTTCCGGATGCCCTGACGGAACTGGAGCAAAAAGCGTTTGAGGAGTCAACCAGAGGCGGCGTAAAGCTTTGCGCCATTGCGGGTGCTATTCTGAATAACAAGGACGATAAAAAGGGCCAAGGGGACAAGCACACCGAGTTCATGACCTACCGCACTGGGAAATACCAAGTTCGCTTCCCCGATACAAGCAACAATCGTTTCGGAAGCTATGGCCTCGCTGCGGGCGAGCTTATTAAATTCCTAGATCATTACGGCGAGCTGATGGAAGTAATTGAGTTCTCGAAGACACATCCACGGCTGAAACCAATCTGTTTCTCGACTTTCGTTAACCTCTGGCCCTTGGGAATATCGGTCGTTGCCACAGGTTTCTTGGCAGGCGGCTGGTACACCTCCAGAGAGTTCGTCTCTGGAATACAGCCACTGCAGTTGCAGAGTGCAGGGCGAGGCGCTGGCGGCGAGGCGATACAAGTGACGCAGGGGCATGGCGAGTCTTGAGTCGGATTTTCGTACTGACGGTCCTGCTCGGTGGGCTTGCACGGCGCCGTAAGAATCTCGGCGACAGGGCGAGACATCCAGGGAACAGATGTCTTCCCCGTTGCTGCCTTCCTCGCATCCGCCTCATTCTCCGCGTCGCTCTGTGCAACAATCGTCTCCGCCACCTGCATGCGTGCAGCGGAGATGTAAAAGATCCCGCGAGGGTTGGTGGCGGTTGGGCGAGCACGTCCGGGCTTTTGGACGTACATCTCCATGCTCTCCGGCTCTCCCATCTGAATAACGGTTTTGATAACCTTGATGTCATTGCCTTGCGCGAGACCATTGGTGGCGATGATGACTTGGCACCGCGGGTCTGTCACGATATCCTCCAGCGTCGCGAGCTTGTCCTCAGGCCAATTAAGCCCCGTATGCATGCGAATTCGGACGTCGCGGTCGGGGTTGGAGGAGTCGAGAGAGTTGAGGTATATTTTGATTCGAAAGACACGGGAAATGGTGCCGCCGAATATGATGGTTTTGTCGCGGGTTTTCAGTACCCAAGCGAGTTCCGGGAAGTACCAGCCGTCCAGCCCGGAGTGCAGTTGTCGGAATAGGATCTGAATGTTGAAGCGTGCGTTGGAACGGCGAATGAGGTGAAATTCTCCTCGATTCACACCTATGATGGAATATATGGAGTCTTCCACCTTTGTGTCGGATAGAAGTGTGGCGGTGAGCCCGATGACGAGAGTGCGGGGGGAAGGCGAGCTCGCATGAGCCCTATCTGTAGGAAGGCCTTGCGGAACGTCAGGCCCCACTGAACTAGGAGGTGGATCTCATCCACGCCGAGCACACAAATTCGATCATAGAAAGAATCAATGCTTAATAAAGCGCGAAAGCCGGGCGAGATGAGCTGCTCAGGTCCGAGAATGAGCATGGAAACTCCCTCCCGGGCCCGAGTCCAGAGATCCTGGTCGCCTGCGATGCGAGCCGCGGCTATAGTGTCCGCGTTGATTGATAATGCGGTAATCCCAAGCGCGGCCATATTTGTAACCTTATAGACGACATTAGACCGCTTTAACAGACCACAGAGTATGGAGTTACCATCTGCTGCTCTATAGAGTTCGTGGGGCACACCACGATGATGACGGGGTTCAGCGGGAATTTTACGCTCCGGCAGAGTCCCGGACTTTTTGCGATAGCTATCATGACCAATATCGAGAGAAAGAGGAAGCCAGTTTTGCCAGAGCCGGTTGGGGTCGATGCTATGAGGTCAATTCCCGAAAGAACTTTGCAAATTCCGTCGATTTGGTAGTGGTGCGGCTCGAAATTGGGAAGGACATCAAGCAAGATTTTACGGGCCAAATCAAAGCCTTCGGGGGAGTAAAAATGAAAGGCAAGAGTTGTGTGACATAGCAGATAGAGTAAAACCCAGAAAGCGAAGGTTGTGGCGCGCATATACGTCGAGAAGCGCGATGTCGTCAAGACGTGGCCTTGAAAAATGGTTGTGTTTGCCATTCCCGTGCTGATGCCAAGCCATCAAATTCACGAAGCCCCACCTACGGTATGACAGGCGCGAGTAAGACTATGGTGCGCATCACCTAGCTGCCGCCACCAAAATTTAGTGGCCAAATTGGCCGGAGAAAAAAATTTCAATTAAGTGTACCTCTGAGTGGATTCCGGAGCCTACTTTGTACATTATATTCACCCTCGGCGGTCCGCAACAGCGTGTTTACAGCGTGTATCGTTTGATCTGATGGCGGCAAACGATAATCAAATCTCGATTAGATTAATTCCGCTTACTGTAAACATCGACGCTTTGCTTGTCAGCCGCATGAATCTCAACCCTGGAGGGAAACAAGCACACATGTGCAATGGTTGGTGGATGGATGGCAGTGTTCGCAAGGTCTAGAAGATGGATTATGCTGCAGATCATCCAGGATTTCCAGGCGAGCCAAAGGGGATGAACACAATTCTAGAAGAACGTGGCCTTTGGCCCTCGGGAAGATTCGTGAAGGAGTGCAATAAAGGGCTGCACACTGCGGCCCGTGATTGAGGCTGTTGGAATTGCAGCCTGACATCCTCGAGCAACAGTCAATGGTGGCAGAAAAAATCGAAGCAGCAGGTCATCTACCCCCAAATATCACTGCGAGTTGAACTTTATCGAGTTCTTCTGGGGCGCCATCAAGAAATACCTCCGTGACCACTGTGACTACAGTTACGAGGGGTTGAAAACAAACATGCCGGCTGCACTTCCCTCCGTTCAACTCTCCGTGATTCGCAAATGGGAGCATCACATGATTCGTTGGATGGAGCTTATCGCAATAACTTGGGGCCGAAAGAGGCTCAACGGGTGGTTCGTGCCTTCAGTTCGACTAAATACACCTCCCACCGTCGTGTTTTCGAGCGCGCTGCATGGCAGTTCGACCAGTAGAACTCTCCTGTAATTTAGCGTCATTTTAAGCCTACTTACGACTCTGACGACCGATTTTTGAATATATTCGAGAATGTGGCCAAATTGGGTCTGGAAGAAATTTCGAGCTCACTCAGTTTTGATCCAATCGAAAATCCCTCTAGCAGTTATCTTCCTACACTCAAAAGGAACACTTCTACTAGACGGATAAGAAATATATGTTTTTTTGAGCCCGGAAATTTTCAAGCACGTGGTGGTGGCAGCTAGGTGATGCGCACCATAGACTAGGATTAAGGCAACTTTGGGGATAATTCTATTTGGCACCCCCCGTGCCAAGAGTACGGGGGTTGCCATATAACCGATTTCTATTTGGCAACCCCCACATGATCTTATCTTTCGGACCGTACTGCCATTAGATCTGATCGATCTGATCTCCGGATGAATCATGATTCTGGTTCAGAATCACACGTCACAAAGGCAGTTGTCAAATTGTCACAACTATTTTCAATGAGTCACAGATCACATGTTGTTGTGCCTTGTATGTCTGCAAGCCTGATCAAGTTCAGTCTAGAGCTTTATTGGGCTGTTAAATGAACCACATCTAAATTGAGGGATTCATTCAAACCTTAAAAACAATGCATTTGGCTTACTACGATAGTTTTCCATATCAGGTTAATCCATGCTATCGGCTGTGCTGAGTCTGAGCAAGTGATACAATATGATCACATGATGTGACTGTAACACAAGCCCACTCGTCTGGGAATCTTATCGTAGATCAGGAATCTTTTCATATATCGGGAATCTTATCGTAGTTTACATAATCATAGGGTTGCCACATAGCGGCGCCCCCCGTGCTTTTGGCAAGGGGGGGTGCCAAATAGAATTATCCAATTCCCGCTGCTCATTTGCAAAATATTCCGAATGGCTCAGGTTCACCCGATCTGAGGATCACAAGTTGATGAGTCAATTCAGTGAGCTCCAGATTTCTGTCCTCGGAACCCGTGCTCACTTCAAGCCAGAAAATTCTCAGGACTCCGCCCTCTTCAAGAGACTGAAGCACTATTGGTGCTTGTATCCTTTTGTCCAGGCTCTCTTTGAGTCCATTGAGACCTCATTCGACGATTCTGCCATCACTATAATTGTTGATAGCTCCGGTTTCACATCCGGATTTAGTCTCGAGTAGATCACCATTTGCGTGCATAAGCGGGGCCGCCGTCGAGTAATTACACAGCCACATGTCGAAGCGGCGTGTTAGTACCCTTCTTAACAGGGGTTCCCTTTGAGCCACACAGCCCAATTAATTCCTGAAGATCGGAAACGATCCAATTGACGCCCTAGATGTCTGCTTTTTTCTTAGAAACAGGCCCCCCGCCCATAGTAAAATGTTTGGTGGGACATGTCAAGTAATTACACAGCCACATCTCCAACTCTGCCGTCGGATGTTTCCATGGGTTCCCTTTGAGCTGCACAGCCCAAATAATTCCTGGAGACCCGGAACGATACAATTAAGACCCGAGATGTCCGCTTTCACCTTAGAAACAGGCCCCCCGCCCATAGTAAAATGTTTGGTGGGACATGTCCCAAAAAGGAAAGTGACCATGTGCCTGATCTGCGACCGCTGAAGCTGCCGTGCTCAATAATTCCATGATCCTGTTTCCACAATCCTGGGTTCCAATTTGTTTAGTAGTTCCTAATCAATCAGTTCCCCTGGGAAATATATTTCTCCCTTCACCAGAGCAACTGAGTTGAAATTACAAGGATTTCCGATGTTCCTGGCAACCCGATTGCAGAAATCTTTCCGCTTCAGGTACACCGGTTTCTTCGGTTCGATTCGGGCCTACAATGGATCAGCAAGGTAACCGCCGAGATTTTGAAGGAGGAGGGCACAAAGCTAGCACAGCTTCTTAGACCACCGCAGGGCCAAGGAGTCAGCACCACTCTGGAAAACTTTTCATTGGAGCGAATCCTCGCTGATGCTGAGTATCTCGCACCGTAGGTAAGACGATAGTCCGTGTGGAAACAAGTGAAGTATGATGGTATCCGCGCAACAGCGCGAGTGGTTGAATCAAGTAGCGATGGGGAGTATTGTGGGAAACGGAAATGATGGAGTGATGGGTGTTGGAAATGAAAGTGGGAACGCGCCTCGTTACAGGTTTTAGCCAGTTCGGGCTGATTTTTGGCCGAATGGGACGTAGCCTACCAAAAATCCCATTTTTTTCCGCTGCAGGCGCCAGATATGAGTCCGCAGGCATGCAAATTTGATTGTTCCGAATTTTTCTAAGAGCTACAACTAAATATCCTCGCCATCGTCCTCGAAATCACCCTCGGAGGAATCATTTCTGTAACCTGCGCGGGAAGCTCGAATACGGCATTTTTGGCGCCAATGACCTCAAAAGGTGCGTCCGAATATAGCTTGCCTTTTGCAATCCATTCTGCTGGAATGAATGGGCGGTCATCGATGTCTAGGTCCGCCATCGACGTGGGCAGGTGGATATTGCCCGACTGGGATTTGGCGATCGTGAAAAAATATGATTACACTTGTGTGGCTACAGCGTCGCATGACAAATATATTCCGTTTTGGGAGAAATGGGTCGCCAAAGCAAAAAAGAAAAAGGAGCGATGGGTCGCAATCTTGCGTACGCTGTGAAGTCGAAACAGCTTCCATTCTCAAGTCGAGTGAAAAGCAGAGGTGAAGAGCTTGTTGAAGTCTTGCAATTGCAGTGCAGCCGAAAGTGTTCCATAGCGCACGCGGTAGGCGGTGAGGACCTAGGGAGAGGAAGGTGTCGACAGTAGAGGGCAGGCGTCTATGTAGATGACGTGTTTCTATGGCGCTCTATGGAGACGCCTCGGCTCTATCCGCCGTTACATCGTGATCGGCCATCTGTGCCGCGGCCCCGGCCTCTGTGCTCCAAAGGCGTTTCCAGATGTTCCCGCCTCCTCGTCTTCGCGCTCCTCTCGCTGCCATTCACGATATCCACCTGTGCAGACGTTTTGCCGTCCAAGCTTGGGCTCTCAGACACACTTTGATTCTGGTGGACGCTAGCCCCCTAAAAGCTGGCAGCATACGACACGTCACCGCACGTGCAGCGATTGCACGGCGCAAACTATCTGTGGGGCCTTTGAGACCTAATAAGGCTGGCTCCATTATTATTTTCCCTCATTCTTTTTTGCTCTTGGCTTCGCTCCCTCTTCTCGGCCCGTTTCTTCGCGACTGGTGACTAAAGGAATTATAGTGGGCTGTTTTTTGGAAGTCCATGTGATAGCCTCCCCTGCATACTTGGATACGTAGCCACCTTTTTCAGGAAATTGCGCATACAGTAAGGCTCTAAACCGAGAGATAAAAAGGAGGGAACAGGCGGGGAAGCTTGGCATCCTTATAGATACGTTTTCCTTTTCGTTTCTCGTACATACCCACAACACTACATCTGAGGCGGTATTCATGTCATAAACTTTCAAGCATTTTCTGAGACTCCCCTCAGAAACCCCGCCTCCTTTATCAAAAGGAAAGCTTGCCAATGATTCCCTTTGGTGTTCAAAGAGCCTCCTTCTATATATGTATATATATATTATACTCACCTTACCCGTTCACATACCTGTTCACAGTAGGCCCTTTTGCATCCCTTTTAGTGCTCCTTTTTGCTCCCCCTGTTCACAAATGGCAGCAAAATAAAGCCTTCCCTTTGGTGTTCAAAGAGCCTCCTTTTATATATGTATATATATATTATATATTCCAAATCTCTCACCTTACCCGTTCACATACCCGTTCACAGTAGGCCCTTTTGCATCCCTTTTAGTGCTCCTTTTTGCTCCCCCTGTTAACAAATGGCAGCAAAATAAAGCCTCGGGGAATACTTTCAAGAGACAGTCTAGCTGTTCTCTTCATTCTGAAGAGAACGGTTACAGTCGGTGACAACTTTGGCCCCGGACGGCCCCGCTGAATGGGCTAAAAGAACAAATTCCCGAAATAATTTTGAAGGCCTTCCCCTGTCCCCATGATTCGCCATCTCACTCTAAACTGGGACCCCTGTATTGGAAATGGATGGAACACGAACGATGGATCAATTTATACCAGCTCCCGCAACCGTGCTCAATTTATATCTGGTGCAACCTCCATCTGTGTGTTTTGCAGGAGGGATGATGATATCCCGGTGGCACAACTTGGAGAGATCAGGAGCTGGATCCCAAAGGATGGACGTCTTCGCATCGCATTTATTGTCGGGAATACCTATAATGAGGCCGTGTGTATCAAGGTCTTCGGAGACAGCGATGACATGTAAGAAGAGTACAGCACTCTGTATGGTGTATTTATGCTGACACATTGTTAGGAGTATTTTCACGATGTGTCCCCTGGCGCCAGCATACTGCAAGGACATGTGGAAGTTGATTTGGAAATACGATATTCAGAACTCACGATGGAATGTAAGTCCAACACCATTTACGTTGTCTGAGACTAACATTTCCCAGATTGCAGGCGTCAAAAACTCAGAACAGTGCCGACAGCCCATCGCGGAGGTCTCCGTGTCCCCAGATAAACTGGATATCACGTTTCTGTTGGCTATACCAGAGTGCACCGTAAACGCGATTATTGTTGGAGCAGTCGGAATGGCAGCCCTATTCAACTACTGATTAGTTATTTCCCAACCATGAATCGACGTACTTTGCTTTGCAGACCTCGCTCTCGATGCGACTACTTAGGAATGGAATACTCGTGTCCATGTTCGCACGTACCTCAAAAGTGGTGGGTAACCCCTAGGCGGCTGCAAGTCCGTTGATCAGAAGTCAGAAGAGGCCATGGATGTCCCCGTCATTGCCCATGCCCGTGGCTTCATCGGCACCAGCCTCGTTCTCTTCATCATGGTCCTCTGAGAATACATCCGGGTTGTCTACAGTTTCTTGAATAAAATGTTGCAACTCCAGTTCAATCTCTTGTTCTGTGGAAGAATCCGTAAACTCGGGGTTATGCCGCAGCCATTCGAGGACATCGATAATGATGTCCGAGTACGTCGAGAGCATACCAGAGCAGTATTGCGGATACAATAACCTTACGGTTCAAGGTACTTCATGAAGTCCCTGGAAAGCCAAACGGAGCGCAAGTGCGAGTGAGTGATCCAATTAATTGGTGTTTCATGTTGCTTAATTGCCTTGTAGAACCTGTCGGAAGGAAAGCCAAATGTCCTAGCTACGTCCACCCCGGATGTGTTACGACAATTGGCAATTGATACCATGGAGCCCAAGGTTCGGCTTGCGCTGAACGATTACCAGATGCAGTGGAACCGAGTCGTTCTCCGCGAAATTTCCACCTGGGTCGACCTGGGGCAGGAACCTTCTGGTATCCCGTACTTCTATGACCGCTGTCTGACCGGGAAAGACGGAGTGAACACATTCAAGAAACCTACCAAGGCCTTCGAACTCGCTCTGGTTATCGACGCCGACCAGTGGGAGGAGATTGGGGAGTACTTGGCCCAGCGAGAGGTCTGAAATTTCCTTTTCGTTTGAATCGTTACTCACACTGCAACTGAACCAGCTCGCTGCCATGGTAAAGCTTGAAACCGCTCGCCTTGAAGTGAAGCCTCTAATAAATTATCTCAGGAACCTCATCCGTCGCATAGTGTAAAGAAGGCCGTCAAAACTCTGAAACCTCGAACGTTAAGATCCAGCACCAAGAAAGGAGCTCTCTCCGAGTCCAAGTCCAGTGATTCGTCTTCCGATTCAGAGCCGTCCTCTCAGAATCCATTGGAGTACCGTTTGAACCAAGCAAGCTTTGACACTGTCCGTAGCACCAATGGTGGCCCAGAGGTGCGCTAAAACCAGCGCTATCCGTGTATTCATTCATCTCAGCTGCCAGCCCGTGGACTCCGGTTCCCGTATGGCGTCAAAACGCCGCAGGAGTGTAAGTTTATCATGTCAATTTAATCAAGTCTCCTCACCCATTTCAGGACTCGCACTCCATCCCTAAAACTCCCCCTCGGCCAAAACGACGAGCAATTCCGGTGTACGAGTCCCCTAATCGTGATCAACTGAGGGACGCATTGTCGGAGGGTGGCTCCTCCTTTTCTCAGGCTTCCGGACAAGGTATGTCAATTACGAGTGAACTCCGGCTGCCTTGCTGATCACATCGTAGCTCACATTTTATCTGAACGCATCGAGTTCTATCAAATCGTGCCAAAGCCACTTCAAGATCTCATCTCTTCTGGGAAATTCCAGGGGTTCACCTGCGAACCAGCTAATGCGGCTCAAGGCTCCCTCAGGATGGAAGATGGTAGATTCCTGGGAATTGGGACTTTTAAAACAGCGCATCCGGGATATCTAACCCTGGTCCATCTTGCAATGGATGGACTAGGAAATTCTAGTTCAAATGTAGCCGGTCCGTCGTACGGTGGAGGGAACCGCGGATGGAGGAGCGCAAAGACTCTACGGGCCCGCATCACACCGGCCCAATCGTCACTCTGTGTCTTGCGCTTGCGCATGCCAGTGAACGGACGACGAAGAAAACCTCCGCTGGGAAGTTATTATATTGAGGGGCGGTGACGAAACACCGTGGAAACTGTCATCTCACGTCACTTTATCGAAGACATAAAGTGGAGAATACTATGGGTAACATTGGGATTGAAAGTGGACTAGAGTTTGAAAATAGCCTTCGCTTGGACTCAGTTCTCAACGGATTGCCTCCGGATCATCCGGGAATGAAACCGACACTTATTTTACATAGGACTACCTAAAATCAATGAGGAACATCTGTAGAGAAACAATTGAGCTGGAGATTCCGAATCCATCAGTCAGTGATTTTGACGCCGTTTTGAGACAAAATCTTACATTGTGCGAGTTCCTCTTGTTCGATCACTCTCGGTACTTGCTAGCACATTATTTGCGTCAATTTAAATAACTCACAAAAAACCCGGATGTGAAACGAGGCTGAGAACACATAAGAAATAGTGTTTGAATGGTAAGACCGATTCAAGCGTGACAATTGAAACTCCGCCATCTGCCGTAGTTTCGGCGAATCACGTTTTTCTTTAACAGTACACCACCAATCGAGAATTTTATTTGGCCGACGTTGGTTTTTGATGTTTAATCGAGAATTCTCGTAATATCTCCATGGCGTCCAATAAACATTGTGCAGACATTTCGGTGAGATATGTCGGACAGACATTAGTCCGACCAGTCCGTGATGTCTGGTTGACATGCATGATGCTGAAAACATTTGCGCGCACATCAAACAAAGGCCGGGGTTTAACCTGCATATTTTCCATCCTGCGGATAGATTCATTGAGCATGCATGTTCAAGCTACTCAGCTCCAGATGCTCCGTCCATCTCCCCCAAGTTGCCAAATTCTCGCGCAAGCGTGGGGAGCCATCAATTGAGGGTCCGTGCCCACCGTCGGATCAGACGCTGATCCCATCTTTTGGTTGATCGTGTCATTTGCTGTCATTCACTTTTTTCCTCCCACCACCATGGCACCCTCTCCAAAGACACTTCTTCAAGACCATCCCCTTCAAGAGCCTCTCTTTCCCGTGCCATGGCTGGCCCACTCTAAGCCGCCAGTCCACTCCAAGTCTATCTCAAGTCCATCGGGATCTGGTGTCAAGTCGTCAAGACTCAAGTCACTCAAGCCGTCAAGACTCAAGCTGCCATGGCCAAGCTCCAAGACTCAAGCTCCTTGACCCTCTGCTCTCTCGGGTATTTCCTGGTGTTCTTTCCCCCAAGGCTCAAGTTGGATGCGGCAATACAATCTGAACACGCCGCGGTTTTTTCCTTTCTATTTTCTTCTACTTTCTTATCGTAGTTTCGTCGCTTGTGACATCCACCATGTACATAGTTGCGAATGAATATGTTTTTGTTTCATTTTTGAAAAGCATTTATAAAGTTGTAAAGAAATTTAAAAACTATTTCGAAGTGTGTTCATACAATATCATCTCGATGTCCCACCAATGTCCACTTGTCAGTGGGACATCTGAAGATTTGACTGTTTTTGTCTGACGCACCTCTTTCCGATGTCAGGACGACATTTGATCTGAAATGTTGTACAAATGTTTGATCCGAACGGCGGTGTATGATACAGTGGGGACTGGCAACGGCAAGGTAATTGATGGCGCTTACATAAAGCATCAAAGCATAGAAAAGATGGCACAAACCTTCGGCCGTCGGTGCAGCCTCATACATGCATGTTGAGACAAAGTTTTGTGTGAAGAATATGCTTCCTTTCACACAATGAAGGGAATGTTAGAGGCAGAATTTCGATTTTGCCCCTGGTTATTTTCTTGGCTTTTCATGCACATTTATAACATATTCTTGAGGCCATAATAAAAAAATCCACCTCGAACATTCCCTGGAGATACGTTGCATGGGGTGCCTCAAATTTTGTTTTGGGTCAAAAAGTCAATGTGGAAGGCCACACCGACGGCCGAAGAATAGCTGGAAATCAGCTTGATCGAAGCTTAGGTAATCCATCAAACGCGTTGCGTCGTGCCGTTTTCCATGTACAATCTTTCTTCTTCACTTTGGAGCATACAAGACCATTTATTAGCGGTCTGTGGATGAATAGAGGCGTGTATGTGCACATTATTGATGATGCTGAACATACGTTCATGCTGAAATTATTATTTAAGAGGTCCTTGGCTGTAGACGGCAAGATGAGTGTTTCAGAGGGCGGGGAAAGCCCAGAACATAGATAAAATACCAAGGAAGGTTTATATATGACTTCTACTCCTTCAAAATCGATATGCGACACTTAATGGATGGTAAACTTGAGGGACATGACTTTCTATGCATTTTCGGGACCAATTTATTGCCATCCTACGGCACTTCTGCCACAAAATCTGATCTCAAAGGGGCCAGGGGTCCTTCAAAAGTGTTTTGGGTGCCTCAGATTTGTTGCAACAGGTGTGTGGCGGCTCTCAAATGGATTTGCCATCGAAATCAAGGTTTTGGCTGAGTGACCAAACAGCTGCAAACAGACATTTGATCAGGCCAGTTGCCAGTCCCCAGATACAGTATCAAGCGGCACGCCCTGCCATAACCGAAGAATCGGCAAGTCGGACTTTCAAACTAAGACGTGACACTTTGTGACAATTATATTCAAACACTGTTTCTTATATGTTCCCGGCCTCGTTTCACATCCGGTTTTTTTGTGAGTCATTTCAATTGACGCAAGAAATGTGCTGGCAAGTACCGAGAGTGATCGAACAAGAGGAACTCGCACAATGTAAGATTTTGTCTCAAAACGGTGTCAAAATCACTGACTGATGGATTCGGAATCTCCAGCTCGATTGTTTCTCTACAGATGTTCCTCATTTTCTTTGGTTGGTCCTATGTAAAATAGGAGTCGGTTTCATTTCCGGATGATCCGGAGGCAATCCGTCGAGAACTGAGTCCAAGCGAAGGCTATTTTCAAACTCTAGTCCACTTTCAATCCTGATGTTACCCATAGTACATGTAACAAAGAGAAGCGACATTTGATGGGCGGAGTTTCGGTTTGATGTCGGCTCCGGATTTGGCCTGCATGCCCATCATTTCACTCCCCACAGGTCGGCGCAGGAACCCTGCCGTATCTCCGCCGCATCTCCGCCAGCATCGGATGTTCCCGTGCGGACCGTGGAAACAAAGTCCGCAAATAGCCTGTAGCCCCAACGGGATTTAATTTTGACCCAATTTTAATTTTCCTGAATTCAGATTGAGGGCCTGATCGGGTACTCTAGAAATCTCCTAGAAATATATGACTTGGATTGGGCCTCTTCGAGGCGGGCGCTGAACCTTTAGGTGTGAGCAAACTGAAACTCTTCTACTTTCTGCTCCTGTCCCATGGATTCAAAATTCAGATGAGGAGAGATCAATTATATGGTGTGACTACATAGAACTTGAAGATAAGTACAAGAGGAAGAGTCGGTTCAAATCGTCACAAGGACGGTACAGGGCAGGAACCAATATCTTCTGCAAAGAGAGAAAATGATGTTACAGCTCGAGGACGATTAATGGGGAAGGTATGAGTAGCTAGCGAATAGAGGACGATAGTATGTTGGGATGGCAAGAAGTTATGTGCAGCGCGGGCATGCCTCATCGAACATCGAGTTGAGGATAACAATTATCGAGCCGACGGTGCCAGGTAATTGACAATGCACTAACACAGGGGTCAACAGGGCAATGGGTAAATTAAGATGAATACCATACCTGTTGACTGGCCATGGACCCGTTGAAAGCAACCCATTCATGGTCGCTATCTCTCCATCAGGATCTCGATGTGTCCTTCTACAGTATTAGAATCACGCCGTAGAACCATGCCAACTGTTCGCCGAGGTATCCCTTTGCTTTTTGTGCATTTGGGCTCGGTGCGCTGAGGTTTGTCCCGCAGTTCTTGGGAGACTCTTGTGCATTTGCATATGGTACAGCCTGCCTGAGCGGGCGGAGAATACAGAGACCCGCAGCAATATTACCCAAGGGAGCATAGCATATACACGCTGAATGGTCAGGGAGTTGGCTGGATCGATGCAGCACACGTCTAACGAGGATGAGACGGAGCTAGGAGCGGGCCGAACTGTAAGCCTTTTGGGAGGCAGAAATGGATCGGGTTGGTAACGGTCTTGAGTGTAACTCACTGGTACTGTATGGCATAACAGCGGTCTTCGATCTCCTCGTATATATAAGTGTCTCCGGGCTGCCATTGGAGATTCCAAGCTCCGTTGCCATGTTTTCGGCCGTGCCAGGCATGCAAGGTACCGATGTATATACTATGGTGTGAGTGAGTCACTGAGTCTCAAAATTGAACCGACACTACCTTCAAGCTTGCCCCTCCGATCACTCGCTTCTTTTAACAGCACCAACCACGCCGCCCCAGCACCGAGGCCAGTAAGCTGGTGCTGCCGCTCCCGTCCCCTCTTGCCTCTCGAGTGGTAAACATGGCAATCTTGGCCTGTCACAGGAGCGACGGCCTCAGCCATGCATGACCAACCCATCATGTATTTGTATACACTGCTATCTTTGTCTCCCTGCTGCACTGTGAAACGGAGTATTTCGTTTTCGAGTACCAAGAAGAAGCAGGCACAGTTGGATTTCGACAGGTGTCAGCAAAGGCGGACTTAATCCAGCCAGCAGAGCTTCGGACTTCAATACGAGACAAGCTTCTGTACATTGATGAGCGAGGAACTCCGAGCGTAAAGCATCAGCACTCTTCCTCTTTTCACCAGACAGTCTTGAAGACACATGTTTATGGCGAGCAGTCATGCTCCTCAAAGCAAGAACATCAATTCGGTGATCAACAATGAGAAAGTGGACAACAGCAATTTTATCTTCCAAAGAGAGACGAACAAAAGGATCGCGTTCATTTAAAATCAAATCTGCATTCATATTCAAAATTTTGCCCCGCATACGAGATGCTGCTGGTAAACCAGCAGTTTGAACGTCCTGCCCGGACATTCCATCTCGCATACGAGACGTTGGGGTTTCTCGCGTACGAGGTATCCCAGGGGCTACAACACCGATGCCTCGCGTACTTGGCATCAGTGAGGGGGAAGGTACTGCACCAGGTCCATCCGTGGACCCTGATAAGGCCGAGAAACGTACACCGGGGTTCGCTGGGAACACCGGCGTAAGAGACGGGGAGACTACAAGTAAGTATGAGTGTGATCACAAACGTGACGACACACCTATGGACGATGAGCCAAGTGTTCGAAGATCCAGTGCGCCACTGCTTAGATGCACGACCACCTGCTGTGCCGATTTGTGCACCAGTTGGACCCAGTCCAAGCCAAGGACCAAGTCGCAGGGCAAAGAAGCAGTCACGGGAACATCGCGCAGGAGGATAGAGATGACACCTGCGTTGCAAGGAAGCGTGAGCGGCCCGGAGAGCTGGGAGCCGCGTGTGGGGATCCCCGAATTGATCACCCAATCCAGGGAAACACAAGAGCTTGCAGCATGACCGTCGAATCGAGTGAATACGGGTGTATCGCAGAAGGTAGCAAAGGACGGCATGGAGGAGAAAGCAAAGATGCGAGGGGTGCTGTATATCAATGATCTCCGCATTGGAAAGTCCCACGGTGGCGGATACTGGCTCGACCACGAAGCGGAAATGAGTAATGACCAAAATGGAACTTGGCAGAGTCACTTTATCCACTCGCAACAGAATGGCCGCGGATTAAATAAATAGATCTGTAAGGCGACTTCTGAAATACCCTCAAGTTTTTGTAGCATATTATTCCCTTGCCCATTTGCCTGGCAATTTCTTTCTCTCTGCGATGACCAATATGTATGACGAAATGCTGTGTTGGCCGAAACCGATGTTCCCCTGGGTAGCCAAACCTAAAGGTTCAGCAATTATGATTCGGCTTAAGAATCCGATCAGAAACTTCGGCCAGAAATTTTGTCACGCGCCGTCACCCTTCTTCGGCTCGCTCTTCCTCCCTCCTTCTTCACTGCGCTGGCCGTATATGTACTAAGTTCTCCCAGTCCCTACGTTCGAGTAACCTTTATATTTTTTCTTTCTTTTTCAGTTTTGCTCCGATTGGCCTCAAATAACTTCCACACTACTACTGTGTCTTGTTACTCACAAACGCGAGCAGCACCTGGTCAGGCCGAACGTCGTCCTGCTGGTTAATGTTGGTACCAAAGCAGATGGGCTCAAGGTCTCCAATAACGGTCTCCACCCCCGGCCAGAATCTGTTCTCGCGGTCGACGATCCACGTGATCATTGATCGCGCCTCCTCCTCAAGGCGAATCTTCTCCGTCGACTTTGCTGCCCCAACCTGGGCCGTCACAATCGCTGCCTCGTGGAGGATGGCGGCTTGAGTAAGTGCGCATTTCAAACGGAGAATACGGATAAAAGACGTGGCGTGCGTGGTCCACCGCGTGAGGTTTGCCGTGAAGTACGAGAGGACGGTCACCCGACCTTGGTTCTCGTCCGCGCTGACGGACCGCTGTGCGCGATCAAATATATCGCGCACCTTATTGTGGTTATTAATCCAGTTCACGATGTCGATGAGCTGCTCGGCAATGTCAAGCGCGAACGGGAACTCCTTGAAGTAATCGCCGACGACGAGTTGACTCTGTAGCAACATCAGCGACAGATAATGACAAATGCGAGGGACGGACCTGGTGGGCAAAACAGCTAGGGAGAAAAAGGTCGGGGCGCAGTTTCAGAAGGATCATGCGACCCTTCTTGCTGCCGCCGTCAGCGTCCGTAACGAAATAGATAACGTAGCACGAGTACATTGTTTCTACCTCATCGATGACCTTGACAAAAAATGCGGCCATGGATTCACCATCCTTGTTTGCGGCGGTGTTGATGAGTTTGAGAGTCGTCACCTAATGTGTGCGATTGGAATCTCGGTCAACTTGTAACAGGAAATTTACCCTGCCTGGGCGTATACAACACACACCCGTAATACCCCTTCGGAATCTAGACCATCCGTCTGACCTATATCAATCTGTCAGCATCGCTCAGAGGCTTCACGGAACCTTACTGAATGCCGATGTTCTTTCCCTCTAGGTTCTTGATGACTTTCTTGTCAACGATAGCGGCTGCATCATTGAGTAGCCTTTCACTGATCAACCGCCGAGAGGGAAGGACGTCGGCAGCACGTGAGCGGAACATTTGGAAGAGGGATTGAACCTCCGGCTGCTCGAAGAAGCCCTCCGCAAGGTTGCACGACACCACGACGCGCTCACATTGCGCATGGATGGCGTCCTTGTGGCTATCAGCAAAGGGAAGATCAATGCCTCTGACAGGCGCGAGCTCCGTCTGCCGCAGCACCGGATTCTTCTTCTGGGGAGCATCACCAGAATCATCGATATTGGGAACAAGGATAAAGATGAAAAATCAGAATTATGGAAGCTCGATCAGACAATTGTACATTTTAGACTAAACGACGAGTTGGGCATAGGTAAGCAGGCAAGGCAGCAGAGTCAGAGCAGTCGTAGCGATAGGAACGAAAGTAAGTAAAAGTACAATAAATCATTAAATGCGAGCTTGGTTGAACGAACGTAAACGGTGTCAAAACAACATCGTTGGAACGACTCTCAGGCCTCAGGCCCGGTCAAGGGAGCAACCCAAACATCTGCGGAGGGAAATTCTATAATGGAATCAATCAGTTGCGCACACCCGGCGGAGTAAACAGTGAGACGGACCGCTATCAAGTATATCCGTGCGGCCTGCCTGCATTGCGGTGCGAGCCGCGAACGCGTATATTTCGTACTCAGCCTCCTTGTAGTTTATGATGTTTGCGGGGCATACATGCCGCTTCAGGACCTCGCGGAGTGGATTTATCTCATCGAGTATCCCTGATTTTTTTCCGTATGGGAAGAAAAGTAGTGTGTGTGTGAAAAAAAAAAACACACCAAAGAGACATCCTTGCCATCATAAGCGCACGCTCTGTACGACCCCATCGTCCAGAGTGACAAAGTGTCCCCGAATTTTCGGGCCGCTCCCACCTGCTCCGGAGTGACATTCCAGTGAAGCGTGAATATGGATTCAGAAATAATTGCCAGGAGCAGGGAAATTTCCAGTTGTGCCTGGTTGTAAATGTCAGCAAATGACCGACCGCTCTCGAGGCAGGTATCCCTGTTCGTTGCTACAGCGTCCAGTTGGCATTATGTTTTGGGATGTTTTGAAATGCCCTCACCTTTTCGTAAGAAGGTCGATTCAACGAGGGCCAATCCATTCAAGTACCTCCGCTGATGCTCCAGGTACTCGAACCTGGCTTTTTCAGAAGGCAATTGACGGAAAACTGCAAGGATCTACAGGCAAAATAAAACGAGGAAACGGCCAGAGAGCCCATCCCTCACGCACTGCGTATACATATTCCACGGCTGTGTTCTGCATCGCGATGTCCATACTCTATACAAACAGGTATTAAATGCTCAGTGAATGTATATATATACGAAGTCGTACGCACAGGTCGCAGCAGGCTGATGAGGTAATGTAGCTGAGGGTGACCGTTCGCCACAGCGTAATCAAGAGCCATTTCAAGGCGGTGACGATCGGCCAAAAAGGTGCTGTCGCCATCAGCCGGGGTAACTTCATGGTACCAAACAATAGTTCCATTACTGAGCCAGTTTGTTCAGGGATGCCTTCCTTCAATGAGATAATGATGCTTACAAATTTTCTTGCCGCAATACAGTCTTGAAATGGCTTTCCAAACCGCCAGTGACTCCACTCCTGCTGTATCTCCCATGGCCCCAGACCGCGCGCTTTACCGCATCATTAGTAAACTGTACTGCCAAGGACTGGAAATTGGGCTCAGGAGTAGATAGAGTGAGCTCGTCAAATGGCGTTTGGTTCCGGTACAGACAGTGGCAAAGTAAATCGTTGAAGAAGCCAAAGAATATTTGCGTATAGCCGAGTCAGAATCTCCAATCACGAAGGTGACAAAGTTGTAGAACCAGTAATCCCTGTCGGACATGTCGGGCTCCGGATAGAGGATCGGACCCGCTGAAACAGCATCAACAAATCGTGCCAGGTGGGTCGTGAGCGTGTGCCAAGGAAGTATCTAAGACAGTTGGCGGTTGAGAAGTATTATAATAAACTAAAGGACGGTAAGGCTCACAGGGGGGGCTGGCTGGCTGGCCAAAACCTGGAGGGAGGATGATATCTCCGAGGCGCCGTGAGAGGTTGGGACTACTGTATCTTTATGAGCGAACCGCGAAATGTGAATAATTTAAGCGCTCACCTTGCGCCGAAACTATTTAGGTTTGAATGACACCGAGTCAAACAGTTGAAAGAATTGAAAAGGCGTGTCCAAAAAAAAGGAACGTACCCGGATCTGAGGGAGTTGAGGCGAAACGGAGGGTAATAAACTGTGATAGCTAACGCACCAATTTCTGATTGTAGCGCTGACTGGGAGTTGAAGAACGCAAGGAAGGCTATGTATTTCGACTTACTTTGATCAGACACGAACGCTGAAGACGATGAGACGAGGTCAAGTCAATAAATAGCTCCTCGAGATCAAAAAGACTGTATAATATGCACCCGAAGTTTGGAAGGAAGCGTCACAGCCTGAATACTGGATTTCAGATGGACCGGCTGGATCATCGAGGTCCAACGCGGAAGAAGGTGCGACGTCGTGGCCTACGTAACGAAATAAATGGACAAATTAAATACGTGAAATACTGATGTGTCACACACCTGCGTAAATTTCTGGTGGGAAAAATTGCGACCTAGTTTCACTGAAGCTCGTGAGATAACAGATTGCGAGAAAACGAAATGCACCCGCACAACGGGCGTCTAGGTCCTGGCTCAGAGTCACAGACGCTTTTGGTTTCAGTCAGTGTCTATTGAAGTAATAAATAATGATAGCGTTACTTCGTGAACCCGGAGAGAAGACTTCCTGGCAAGAGAAGTCAGTATTCAAGAAATCGGTTAAAGAGCTACAACTGGTACCTGATATACCACTTCCACTGGGTATAACTGATGGGTCACCGGGGCATCGAGCCGGAATGCCGGGGGTTCACCGGACGCGTTATTATGGTCCGGGCCGAAAGGGAAGCCGGGACTGCCGTTCGGTCGTTGTCGACCGACGGGTTGGCGCTGCAGGTGCTGTCGGCGACCCATGTCAATAAGTGGAATCACCACGCACCTGGGGGAAGTCTTTGAAGGTCGTGTCTGGACAGGATCTGTCATCGAAGGCACAAAGATCAATTGAATGTAATACCTTCTTTTGGGCGGCTCATCCTCCTCCTCCTCATCCTCCTCATCAAGCATCTCCTTATTGCGCTTTGCAACAACTGTCTAGAAGATCAGACTCATATCAGCAAGAAGGGCAGAACGAACGCTGAGCATTGGCCAAGGCCAATTGCTTCTCGGTGTCCTTCTTCTTCTTGATCAGTTTTTGCAGCTCAGACTGTTTGGCCGGTGCGGCCGCTTTGGGTTTTGCCTTGGGGGCGGGCTTCGGGCCCATAATTATGAGATTAACGGCGAACGGGGAAAGAAAGAACGTGGGATGGGAAAGAGAAGAAGATGGAGACACAATTCGATGTTGGTTGATATTGATGGTGAGACTGACAGCCTGGGTTGCAGGCGGCCATTGTTGACCGCAACCACGTCGCTGACCGAATGGGCCCACTCAGGTCCGCTCTCGCTTGCTCTAGGCTCTCGCTAACTGGCTGCGCATGAAAGCAGTCGAAAATCCCCGGGCTCCGCCGTCTGCGCCTCTTGCACCGTGAATGGAAGTGAACGGAGAGAGCTAGAGATGCAGATGTACTGTCCCAGGTAATGACATCATTCACAGCAGACATGTGGGACATGTCTGCTGTGAATGATGTCATTACCCGGACCGTGTTCCTGAATAATACTGATGTACGACTTGCAGGATAATTATAAGTTTGATCTATGGTGCGCATCACCTAGCTGCCACCACCACGTGCTTGAAAATTTCCGGGCTCAAAAAACATATATTTCTTATCCGTCTAGTAGAAGTGTTCCTTTTGAGTGTAGGAAGATAACTGCTAGAGGGATTTTCGATTGGATCAAAACTGAGTGAGCTCGAAATTTCTTCCAGACCCAATTTGGCCACATTCTCGAATATATTCAAAAATCGGTCGTCAGAGTCGTAAGTAGGCTTAAAATGACGCTAAATTACAGGAGAGTTCTACTGGTCGAACTGCCATGCAGCGCGCTCGAAAACACGACGGTGGGAGGTGTATTTAGTCGAACTGAAGGCACGAACCACCCGTTGAGCCTCTTTCGGCCCCAAGTTATTGCGATAAGCTCCATCCAACGAATCATGTGATGCTCCCATTTGCGAATCACGGAGAGTTGAACGGAGGGAAGTGCAGCCGGCATGTTTGTTTTCAACCCCTCGTAACTGTAGTCACAGTGGTCACGGAGGTATTTCTTGATGGCGCCCCAGAAGAACTCGATAAAGTTCAACTCGCAGTGATATTTGGGGGTAGATGACCTGCTGCTTCGATTTTTTCTGCCACCATTGACTGTTGCTCGAGGATGTCAGGCTGCAATTCCAACAGCCTCAATCACGGGCCGCAGTGTGCAGCCCTTTATTGCACTCCTTCACGAATCTTCCCGAGGGCCAAAGGCCACGTTCTTCTAGATTGTGTTCATCCCCTTTGGCTCGCCTGGAAATCCTGGATGATCTGCAGCATAATCCATCTTCTAGACCTTGCGAACACTGCCATCCATCCACCAACCATTGCACATGTGTGCTTGTTTCCCTCCAGGGTTGAGATTCATGCGGCTGACAAGCAAAGCGTCGATGTTTACAGTAAGCGGAATTAATCTAATCGAGATTTGATTATCGTTTGCCGCCATCAGATCAAACGATACACGCTGTAAACACGCTGTTGCGGACCGCCGAGGGTGAATATAATGTACAAAGTAGGCTCCGGAATCCACTCAGAGGTACACTTAATTGAAATTTTTTTCTCCGGCCAATTTGGCCACTAAATTTTGGTGGCGGCAGCTAGGTGATGCGCACCATATAAGTCGAACGTCGACAAGCCCAGACTCGGAGCTATCTCCTAAGATAAACAACTATGTCGACGATGATCTGTACTGCCCTGCCTGTGGACGGGAATTCAAGACTAAAACTGGGACGCAGTCTCATCTGAAACAATCCAGGAATTGTGCGTGGTACAGAAAGGGAAAGAATCCGGAGAGCCGGCGCCGTACTATGAGGAGTCCCACCCCAGAACTCCCTCCCCCAGACGAGATCCCGGCAGATCCGGAGACGCAATAGCCTAACGATTGGCAACCTCTGTATATTCTCCGGCCGGCGGGCACAATGGGACATTCATTTGCGGCAATTATACACAAACCTCGTTCCGTTGTCCTCCCTCAGGCTACACTGACGTCGTTACTTTGATTACTACATTGCTAAACCCCTGCATCCAAACCTGACAGCTCGAACTACTGAGTGGCCTCACTGATGGGACATCCACTCAGCAGATGTACAAGGACGGTGTTTCACGGTTTCAACCAAGCACACATAAACCACAGGAGAGGTAAACATTGTGCATACATTCGCAGCACGTTGCGCTGGAAGTCGGGGTGGTCATTCGCGTGTAGGGCGTCGTTGGTGAACTGTGGAATGCGGGAACTTGAACAATCAGGCATGTGTAGAAGAAACAGAGCCGCCTTTGCTGTTCGTGAGGGTGCATATGGCACATAACTGTACAGAGAATGTAAGTCGGAGCAAAACCGCCCCACGGGCGGAGACGGTTTGTATCTTGTTGAGGAGGATTTTACCACAGGGCAGCGAGTACTGCACATTAGTAAATTCCTCTTTTCAATGAGCCCGCTCGGGGAAGTGAATCGTAGGGTGCGCCGAAGGGGAATGCACCCTGTGCGCACGCAGGACGAATCTTTTTATTATGATCAGGATGGGCAGTCGTGGGCCTGACTGCCTCTCCTCGCGTGAGATTAGCGCGGACAAAATCATTCTGGCGCGTAAATCCATCCGTAGACCTGTACCTGAAAAAGAAAGGAAATATACTCAAAGAACCGGAGGCTTGGGAGATCTGGCAGATTTCAGTATGGAAAACTCAGCATAGGGCTCGGACCTGACGGCTCCTGCGGTCGAAATGGATTGCCAAATCGGGATCATAGCACAAGGGGCTGAAATAAAACAGACCAGTAGGATTCCAACCAGGAACACTCCAATTGCACGGGTATTTACATCGCGGCAATTAATTTCGGATGAAGAATCGAACCGGGGAAACACACAATACCCCCGTATCTAAATATCCATTCAAATACAACGTCTCAACTAGCCTTCACGCCGAATGCAGTCGATAACCGCCACTCGCCTCTGCCGAGCGCGTCCTGGACGCATATCCTGCTTGAGATAGTGTCCTGAGCTTCGATGGCAGCGGGTTAGCAAGATAATGATCGCTTCAAGTTCACCATCTCAGGCCGCGCGGGAACTAATCGCCCATTCGCTGCACCCTCCTAATATTCCGTCCGCCGCCGTCTAGCCCTCACCGCCAAGCGTGCTGTCACAATTCAGACTGGCGTCCGTCTCCCCGCCACCACCTTTGGTAGAAGAGACGGAATTCCAGTCCATACTGCAGTATACTGGTGCGTTGCTCCCCTCCTCTTACGCAAGCTGTCATTAATTTTCATGCGCATGAAGATTATCAATACGCCGCTCGGCCACCTCGCTCCGCCGGCATTGTGTCCCGCTCTGCGGCGACTCTGCCTGGTGCTCCCCTTCTGTCTTTGCCGCACTTCTATCGCCCTCACCTCGACTCACTCATTTCCTCTCCCCGCTCTTTCGCATCCGATAAGTTTCCTACTCTCTCCATTATTGTTCCGAATTGATAAGATACTGATTCCACAGCGACTTGCCGCCACGTATTCCTTCCGATACGGCTGAGGTGGACCTCTGGATGTTTCGTACCCATCAGCAAAACCTGGGTCAGCTACATAGCTCTATGTAGTGCTACATAGTTCTGTAGTTCCTGTAGTTCCTGTAGGAAGGGTACCCTCTGCGTTGTGGAAGGGTGGGATGGACCGCTCGTGGCCATTCCCCCTGTCCATATCCCCGTACGTACTTTACGGTACATCGGTCTTCGGACCGCGTATTTGTTTTGGACGTACATATTGATAAATAATACCTCTTCTCCTCCGAGCCACCATCTACGACGCGACCAGTGACGCGAGCACTCCACCGTGAGCACGTTGCCAGTGAAGACAATCCACCCGAGCCCAGGTTTATCTCCTCCCTCGAGCCTTTCCGCGCTACACGCGTACTTCAAGCCCACACGCCACTTTCCCCCGAATCGACCCGATCTTCTACGTGCCGACGACTTTTCCAGGACCTTTCTTTATATTTCTACTTCATCCGTACACCCCATTCCCCGGACGACCGACCCGATATTCTGTCTACCAGCCTCGAACTCCGTACTGCGACAGTGGAGCCCACCGCGAGGGAAGGTCCTTCTATCGGACCTTCTTTCTGGGTCAATTGTGTTGTGCTTGCTTTCCTGCACCCTCTGCCTCGATTTCTACCCCCTGCTGGTCCCTGCGCTGCTCCCCACGACGCCCTCGATGCCCTCGATGATTCTGCACCCTATACATCTTCCAATGGATTCAGAGCTCTGAATCCGATGTGGCAGTGCATTCCGACCTTCTGAGTCAGTGGCTGTGCATTTTGGCCTTGCGAGATGAACAGGGCCTACTTACTTCAGTAGAGTTCACTAAGCCAGGTTGTTTGGGCCATTAATCTGTACATGGAAGGACCTAGCACGCCGGCCAGAGGAGACAGTCACAAAGGCAGATGGCACGCTTGATCGTTCGGGATGACGACACCTGTGTCAGATGTCTCACGCGGGTTTGATCTGGAAGGGATGTAGGGTGTTACAAATCTGCAGGACAGTCGGGATGGAGGCGACGGCTCTGCAAGGGATGAACCAGGGCTGAGAACATGACATCTGAGCATGCAACGCCAAGGACAAGAGGAATACGCACCGCTCATTGGAGGCACAACAGCACAACGGCCGGACGAGGGGCTGCAACAAGACATAATTAAAAGCCGGATGGATAAACACACAGGTGGATGAGGTGTAACATTGAACAAGCGAAGATGGTGATGTGCTGAAATGCAAAACACAAGTCGAACATCGGCAATGTGCACACAGCGTTGTGTTGGGAGTTTGCCGAGCTTGGCACGGCTCTGGGGCAACATCGGTTACATCCGCCTCCGCTTGCAGCAAGAGAGGAAGTGGTACGCACAATGAACATTGCAGACATTCCAAGGACGTAGGAGGTGATAGCGCTCATGCGAAAGCCATTGGTACTAGTGCGATGAAATCAGTGATGCGGCCGACGAGAGTCAGCATATCGACACACCGACAGCACCGAGATCAATTCTGCTGTCCAAGACTTTACATCCCGATATAATACACTGTGGGAAGTGTGATGTTTCAGCAACTGAGAGGGAACACAAGGCCGAGAACTCACCATAAAGACCGTTTTTGAAGAGGTACACATATGGTGCTATAGCGGCCCTGAGCACAAGGATTTGGGTCAAGGAACAAGGGACCACATACCAGCGGGAAGCAGGCGTCAGACTCTCGTTGAAGAGAGTTGGAGACTACTTTTTATTATTCTGAAAGCGGGTTCACTTTAGAATCAAGTGTCGGCAACTTTCCTACGACTAGGATTCCATTTTTGTGGTGTTCAAAAGTTTCGAGTATCGAAATTTTTCTAAGTCAGATTGAATCGTCACGTGCAAATTCTAATGGCACTTTTCCGTACTAAGTTCTCCCAGTCTCTACGTTCGAGTAACTCTTACACCTGTTTTTTTTTCTCGCTCAATTCTTGTCAGATTGCATCCAAATCACTTGCTGACTACTCTGTAGTCTTGTTGCTCAACGTAGAGACTGGTTACGAGTCTATCCGACTGGCGAAGAAATACTATTGCCCAGTGATCTAAGCATCAGCTGCATCCTGCAATGTTGGTCGAGAAATAACTTTCTCCACTGATCTGAGCATCGGGTAATAATATTCTCCCACCATCTAAGCATTGGCTGGACTCCATGATGCTGGGTGCATAATAATATTCTCCAGCCATCTACGCATTGGCTGCATCCTAGACCGCTGGCCTCACAATATTTTGCATGGCCTACACCTATTGCTCTCATCCCATAATATTCCCCCATCCACACATATATCTACCCTTTACTTGTACATCAGCTTTCCCCTGTATAGTTGAGAATTTAATATTATTGTGTCACTCTGGAAATATTATTAACCTCCTAAGCACCTGCTGTGGGCTGAGAGTCCGGCGGATTAAGCTGGGCCCTAGCATCCTGGGATTATTCAAACGTAGGGGGCCAAGACTCTAGGATATTGTGAGCTGCATATTGTGGCGCGGCGGTGATGCGGAGAACAAGAGCGGGGGCACCGACGACCCGCCCAGGAAGCTGCAAAGTGCGCTCAGACACGGGGAATCAGCGCGCCGGCAATGCGGAGAAGGGGGGGAGTAGGCATCGCGCGAGGGTGCGTACCGTTGCAGTTGCGTCGGGGTGAGCGCAGCGGCGATCAATTGTGCCACGCGATATCATCTAGTACCTCCCACCTACGTATTCTTCTATATTATTATGCCTATCCTTCCTGTACCCCTCTGTAGCCCCAATGCTCTGATTTCTGAGGTCTGTAGGGCTTGAACTCAGATAATTGAGGGCTATACTGTATTAAATAGTTGCAGTGAGGTAGTAATGCAAATACTGCTACATATGTTGGAGATGAATGTGTAGGGAATGGCTTTACACACCCGGAACGGACGAGTTGGGCGGGGGCGGCAGGCCTTTTGATGGGACTGATGAGACGGCGCGGAAAGGGCGCTTAGCGACGTCGCCGCCCATCTTTAATGGCGACGACCATGGGATTGATGGAGGGTGGGGCACCCGCCCTCTAATAACGATAATAGCGATAATCGATAATAGCGATAATTATCGCTAATACCGCACTATTTAACGGTAGCTATTTGGGTATTTATTGGGTGCACTCTGTATTACTTAAAGCACCTCTAGTTAGAGGGGGAGACCCAATACATCTCCCCCTCTAACTAGAGGGTTATATTGGGCTATATAGGTGCATAGCCGCCACCATACTGTCATTGCCTGTAAATGAACTGATTTCTTCCTTCGGATTTTTTCAGTCTTGTGTACCTCTGAGATATCCCACCTTCCTTTTCGATTTCTTCATTTTCCCCCAATTTCCTACCTGGACGGGGAACCTAATGAAAGGCCTCGCACAGCGGCCCTCAGGCCGTGGAAACATTTTACTGATGTGATGGCTGGGTGACTAATCCTATCTGTCGACACGTCACACGCCCGACATGGAGCACCGCCGCCTTCAGATGCAGCCCGAGCACACACCGGTAACGGTCCTCGAGGAGGACTCCGACAGCGACGAAACCAAAGAGGAATTGAAAACGGAAGACGAGGGGGAAAACAGCGATAATGAGAACGATGTGGATAAGGAGGACATCTCCAGCGGCGATGAGCGCCGAACAACAAGATCAAGGACCACCGCATCTCAGGTGAGCCCACATTGTTTGATCATCCTCATCCACTGCTCACAGTTGCCGCCGAAGAATGGACAGACGAGCACAGCGAGCGAAGACGAAGACGAAGAGCCCGAGGGCGAAGCCAGTCCGGAGGACATCATCGAAATCGTGGACTCCGATGAGGAGGAGCTGGCTGAAGCACACCGGAGGTTGAAGGCTGGTGGGCCGATTGATTTGACAGACCTATGAAAGTACTGGTAGGAGGCAGGTTCGGCTATCTTCGGCTACCTACGCACGTCGATATTGCCCCGCCTTCCTTCGCCGTCTTCGTCAGCGTGCCGTGTAAGAACCCCGTACCATCGAAAGGGGATTTTCAGCCAAATCTATGCATGCTGCACTTGCATAGACTTGGGTCAAATCCTGCTCAATTTGGCAGGGAATCGTCGTCGGAATCCTCCTCGCCATCCGACTCATCTGTAAACGAATATGTGATGTGAAAATCGTCTTCGCCGTCGAATACTGGAAGTGGTGTGGGAGCAACAAACCCGCGAGCGAGTGGGTTGGCTGGTGTCGGAGGCGTCTGACCGCGGGTATGTAGTTGAGAGGTCGTAACGACAGCCTGCTTCCCATGCGCAAATATCCACTCCAAGGTTTGATGGTGCAGGGAGTTAATGGCGCCGGGAACAAGGACCTATAAATGATTCAACTTCGAGAATGAACTATAATTGTGTACAAACCTTGGAGATTTGAATGAGAGACCGTGACACAGACACATTGAGCCTCTTGGTATGTCCTGCATCGTCCATTATTGCGTCAAGATAACCAAGATGGTGGCCGACAATGCAGCCCTCCGCAATAGCACCCTTGAACAAGGGTTACAAGCTGGCCGTCAGTCACTGCTTGTTTTTGCTGCAGGGGAATTCCGATTGAGTCGCGTTGGAGGAGCGAGATGAAAATCTGCCATTGGCAGTCAATCTCATCGCAGAGGAATTGATTTTGCGCTGCAGAAGCCGCCACAGATGACGAAAATTCGGGCACAGAAAATGCTCGACCCAGAACAATACCGGCAAGTGCATGGAGGGAAGAGGGTGACTCGTCGGTCGCACCTTTGAGCTTGGAATATTTCCCAAGCTCAATGAGGGGTGAATTTTTCGCTGCTAAGACATCCTCGAGTTCAGGAACAGAGAGGACTTGGGAGATTGTTTGAAGTGTTGCACGAATGGAATGTCCAGCTTTGATAATAGACGGATTCGTAAAGATGGCGCGGAGTGACGGCAGAAGATTTGTAGGAGACGTGAAAGCCGAAATCTAGGTCATAAAAGAATCAGGGCACACAATTTATGACACAAAAAAATGAAACATACATCGAAGATGTATATTTTATCCTTTGTTCGCGGCTGGATAGTTTTTGCATGAAGTGGGCCATCGGATCGCTGTTCGGTCTTCATTGCAAGTGCAACAAAGGAGAGCTGAGACGGCGAAATTACTGTGGCGACCTCTGCTATGATTTCGCTTGCCAAATCCTCTATTACCATTGGATCAGAGACATGGATAGCTGGAAAATTTGGAGTTCGAAGAAAGGGAGGACAATCTGTCCAATCAGTAACCGGCTCAACATCCTTGCTGAGTGAACTGTTAATAGACTCGTGGAAGCTCCATTCCACTGCAAGAGAGATTTGAATTTTTTATCTCCGAAAAATGAAGGACATACCTTGGGGCGAGTCTGTGTATAAAACTTGAGTGGGCAAATTTCCGGAGTCTTTCAACCCCTGCCGAATTCCGTCGTACATCTCCGTAAGAAATTGTAGTGACTTTGAGAATGTCAACGAGTGTGCTCGAATCTCTTCGAACTGATTCAGGATCGTATACAGAGCCGCAAAAATTCTTTCGCCTTTAACCCGCCCAGTATGCTTGAGCACCTTGTTGGATTTTAATTTAGAATGATATTGAGGGATGTAAGTGAACGAACCTCAAATGTGTGATCTGCCTTGGCAGCATCCAGTGGTAGTGTTGCAATATCACGCTCGATGAAAATACGGTGTGCGGAAATATAATCCGTGAACATCGCCTTGAGATACTTGGGGTCGTTGAATGCTGAGAAGGGTGTAGTTACCGACTGCCCATAAGAATTTGCTGCTGCCAGGTACATGAGTTCGCGATCAGCATGATCCCTATGCTGAATCTCCGAGACAAGCTCGGAAAATGGAGCAGGTCCAAGTCGCGTAGAAAATGTATTGGACATTTGACGCATCATAAGACTCGAAATTGCACCACGAGCTGAGATGTACGCTTTAACTATCGTAAGCGTGGAGCAACGAGATTAGAGGAATGGGAAAATACCCGGAAATGCTGCTTGGACGTGGCGGGGCAATTGGGAAATGATATGGGGATCTGTTCCTCTGAAGCTTGTGCCACAGCCTGCAGAGTTGACTGTTCGAGCGTCACAAATGAAACGATTTGTGTACAGGAAGTAATCTGTTGGCATAGCGCGAACTCTGTGAGCAATAGGATTATCTGGGAACCCTAAAAATGCGGGCCGTAAGTAATTATATATCAGCTCAGAAGTGAAAGTAAAATTGATACACACCATTTCTCGATAAACCGAGTCCACACGTGCACTTGAATTGGTCCGGATGGCCAGGGAGCAAGTGTGGTAACCAAACAAAAACATCGCGCGAGTACAGCGTGGAGGGATCGAGGCCAGTGGTGTCCTTGATTTTTTGAAGCGAGAACACAGCATGCGGTGGTCGGTAGAAAAAGTCGCCTCGGTTGTAACATAATGGCTGTCCGTGCTTTGCTTCTTCCCGTTGGAGTTGCTCATGCATCTGTTTCAGGTAGTTGTGAATTGCAGAATTTTTTTGCAGGCTGTGACGATTGAGTTTCCGCCTCCGCTGCTGCTGCATTTGACTCAGCGTTGTCGGCAACGCTCTCCTCAATACTCTCGTCGATAACTCTATCACCTGCGGAGATATCAGCATATTCACCATTCTCGTCAACATATTGAAGGTGTGTGTTGAGCTGTTCAAACTCCTGTCGTGACACTTTCTTTTTGTGAGTTGGGCCGAACGGTGGTATTAAGAAGCAACCTACAGGATGGGACAGGAGCCGAAGAAGCGGTATTTGAAATATGGGATGGCTCCCCGGCTTCCAAAGGTACTGGACGGTTGGTATTTCGGGTACGTAAAAATGCGGGAGTGGAACGGGGCTGAGATCGGGTGGGAGGAGCAGATGTGCCCAAGGTCTTTGATTTAGCTGTCTTCAATTTAGCTTTCGGAACAGGGTGCACCTGGGGGCGTCCAGCTCCCTCCCGGGGGCCCCCGTGACCGTTCCGAGGTGGTGGAACGCCATCTAATAATTGCCGTTACCATCTCGAATTAATTTGAAAAAATCAGAACCTACGTTGTGAGGATGCGGCCTGAGGTACTGAGGTTGATGGACCCGGTTCGTTCGCACTATCTAATAGCTGCCGTTACAATCTCGAATTAATTTGAAAAAATCAGAACCTACCTTGCGAGGATGTGGCTCGAGGTACTGAGGTTGATGGACCCGGGTTACCATCTTCGAACTTGAAGTTCTCTTGCGGCTCTTGCGGAGGTGGTAGAAAAGCTGTAGTGCGGTGTCAGAGAGTTGAGCAATTGTACAATGATTCGTACCGGTTGGGTTCAGGGCTACCACATGGGAAGCATTTTGATGGAAGCAGAACATGTTGGACCCAGAAGCAACAGCTGCGGGGTGCAATCAGAAGTGACGCATCTGGCCAAATGACCCGGACTCATACCAGTTGGATCCGAACCAAGCATGGGGAAGGAAACATTATCGGGCGGTAGAAACGATAGGTCGGAGCCAGACCCTGTATCCATCGAGTCGAAAAATGCGGCGAGTGAATGATCCCAGTCCAAATTTGGTTCGGATACATTGTCGCCAAAGAGAGGTAGACCAGAATACGGGGTTGAAATCCCGGAGGCGCTGAGATATTCGAATTCGGAGCTCGGGCGCGAGTGATTTGAGGATTGATGATCATCGTAGGGGTGAAAACTGTAGCCGGATGATGGTGTGGCGGACCGGGGTCGATCGAAATTGACCGTGGGATAGGTATTGAACGTGGTATTGCCGACTGATCCATCCATGCCATACAACGAGTCCGGGCCGAGGCCAACGACAGGAGGGAAATTGCTTCGAAGATGAATCAAATCAGCGGTGTCAATCATTTGGACGTGAATCACGCACCTTTCGCTGACAGGGGGGTCCAGGAGGTGCCCTTTGACACAGCATCATTCTGATATCCGACTACTAGTATCATTACTGCCACTGTCGCGATTCAGCTCATGGATCAGTTCTAAGACTTACTTAGTACAACCGATTCTCATAGACACCATGGATCTTGTCCGCGTGCTTTTCAGAATCCTGCTAATCATATTCTTACTGCTACTGTTTTCACTGCGGCTGGCGGAACTGTCGTCGACAAAATCTCTCAGTCTCAGTGGCCACGTTAGGCCAATGTCAAAAGAGTTAACAAATCCTCAGCGTACGCACTGCGTCCTCCGAAAATGATGCACGTTTCTCATCGGATATCTACCAGTCTTCACATGCAATCGATATGACCATTATAAATGCAATATCTGCCCCGGCAGCAGCTTCACTGTCTTGAGCCGTGCCAGAGCACATGAAGATTCGGTTTCCCATGCACTACTTGTACGGCAGCTTGACCGGCCAGAAGATCCAGCCTTGGTCTCTAGTCCTCAGCACCACGATGGAGTGGAATCTTTGCACCCTGGCAGTCCTTTGCCTGGTTCTTCTCCCAGACTCTTCCAAGTGGAAACCACTTCTGTTCACGGGCCAGCCCTCCCTTCTGATGACGAGGATCAGATCTATGATGACTTCAGCGGTGAACTCGCCCATGATCGACCCAGCTCCGATGATGAAGACAACGGCTACTACGATCATGAATATGGGTTTTTGAGTGCATGGGCCCTTTTATGGAGTGCAATTTTTCTTTTTTCACCTTGTTTGACCTTGTGAGCTTGTCGACCAGCTCACAAGCCCCAGTCGTCACACGTGACCTCCGGACCTCCGGGCCTCCGGATTGCCTCCGGAGGTGGCTGGAAATCTGATCGCCGGCACACCCTGAGGCTGTGCCTCGGCATTCTGCGGATATCCCAGCTGATCGGAGCATCCGTGTTGGCGCCTGTGTGCCGCAACAGTGACGTCACATCATCATCGGGTAAGTGATCGACAAGTGAGTTGGGGTTGATTGCGGAGTTGGAAATGGCCTGGGAAGATTCCAAACAGTTTCGGAGTTCTGCTTGGCAGTCAACATAGGCTCGATTGTAGCCTGAGCGACTGAATAAACGGGATTTCATCATCATCATCATTTCATTTGTATGGACTTTTTGAAATGATTGCTGAGTATTATAAGATCCATTGAGTGCGTGAACTCAATATTTGGGGAAAGATCCACAACATGTCCTGAGAACGAGTATATACAAGAAACGAAAACGATAACATATATATATAGACTGCCGGGTGATGGCCGCTGATGCCTTGGGTAACGCCTCGGCTACCACAGGCGGTCACTCCGCAGGCCGGCTGGCAGGGATAGTTCTAGGCTTATGTACTATGTCTGGGGAGAGAACGTGAAATTCAAGTTTTTCAAGTTGCAAAAAAAGCGAAAAATGAGAGAAAAAGGGAGGGAGTATCAGAAAATCAAAGAGCTCACCTGACCGCGAAATCGGAGTCCCAACCGTCCCGTAGTCTGCCCTAGACAAATCACAAAACTTGAATTAACTTGAATCTCGGCTCCGCGTGGATTGTTCCGAGAATTCAAGTACTAAGTGCCACCGGCCCGGATGGCCTAAGTCTCCCGCCTTGCAGTGAAACCGATCACAAACAAGTCATCAAAAGTCCTTGTCGTGCCCCTGTGTATCCAGAAGAAAATTTGTGACATTGAGCGCTCGGGCTCAGCGAGTGGAAGAGAAGCAAAGGGTATATTAAAGGCAGGTAATAGCAAAAGACAGTCGAATCTACGACTAATCTCAACGTTGTCTCAGCGGAATGGTAGCAGGAAGGTCGAAATGAAGATCGACGACACGTGGGCGCGTCCGAATCGGAGCCGGGACTCCGGATATAAGCGAGGGTGTGTGACCAGCTTGGCCTGATGGCCTGAGCCGCCGAATGATGGCGCCGTGCCTTGCCGGGTTTTCGTTTTCGTTTCTCGTTTATACCGCGTTCAGCCAGGTCCTAGACGGCTTCGGTGTCTAGGCGCCCACGCGGAGTTGTGCGGACCTCGGCAGGCACGTGTGTCTAGATCAATTCAGCACGGCATGTCTAGGCCTGTCTAGGTTGCTACGCACACACAGACGCTTCTTTGCGCCGACGTTCAATGTTTAACTGGCCATCCCACTGGGCCATTTTCATGCCCAACTGTGCTTACATGGGTTGACATTTCTTTGCCAGCATTGGCACCACTCAAGCTCACCCATGAATCACTTACAAGCGCTACAGCGGGATTTTGATCGCAACATATTTGCAGGGTTACGAAGCAGTGCGACCATCATTGCTGATGGGTCGCATGGACCCACAAAGCTGGGAGTGAGCTCGAGTCGGTGAATACAGGGTATTACCTAGACAGGCGTGCGTAGGTACAAAAGCAAACCGTGCGTAGGTACGGATGCGGACCTAAACACTATGACAACGGCAAGCTCCTAGGCACGGGCCATTCTAGGCCGTGCCGAGGTCGGCTTAACCATCATGTTTTAGGTCCATCAGCAAATATAGACACACCTCCGCGCGCCTTTCGGCAACTAAAACATCCGGTGTCTAGGCGCCGGCTGAACGCAGTGATTGCATAGGGAGGATCCCACAGATCGCGCATGAATCCCCACTGCTCGCCGCTCTCATACGGCGCTCCCTCCTAACTCCGAGTCCCTCGCATATCCTCTGCTCCCTGCGTACTCTAGTCCTCAACTCACCTTCTTTCCCATACTGTACCATTTCGACCAGAGGTTCACCGTATGTCACCCGTCACCCAAATTGTTGGACAGTGTCTATACATTTAAAACAATCAATCTCAACGATAACAGTGAGCAGGCTGTTAGTTTATAGGTCACCGAATTCGAACCACTAGCCACCGAAATGCCTACGGGTTGTTTGCCGCCCAAATGTGATTTCTTGACATTCCCCCGCCTGTCCGTTGGGAGGTATTGTGAATATAAAATTATGCCGGAATGAAGCTGGAGGTTCACGGGGAATCAATGCACAAAATTCGAGGCACCGTGCAGCCGCAGCATGAAGTCTACAGAATGGGGATCGATTCAATCTGTCCGGGATGATTCCATGAAACCTGCATTGGAAGCGGCTGAAATACACGGAGGCAGGGAGTAACACCGGATTCGACTCCGAATGCGTAAAAACCAACCAAGCATATGGACTGTCCGGGTTGTACCAAATAAGCATTGTGCATGAAATACGCAATCCCGCGGCTGCGGTCGGCGCGCCGCTGCGCATGTCAATTACACGGAGCATGACTCCGTACGAATCTACGAGAAAGCCTTAGGAGACACGGTACTTCCTGAGGTGGAGAATATGGTCGGGGAGCCGTCTGGTGGGATCGAATAAACAGTGAATTGGTCCGAAAAGATTGCGAAATCTTGGGGCTAAATAAAAAGAAAAGATATTGAGCCGTTCCCGATATTGTTGGGTGTGTGGCTGAAGGGCAGGTTGCGCAGTGCCTGGAGGGTGAACGTGAACCGAGTGAGTAGTTTGACATCCTCGACCCATCTCCGAGAGGCTGACTGTCCCTTGGGACCGGTCAGAACGCAAGCATTGGTGTTCGGGGTATCGAGGGCAGCCGAAGAAGGGGCATGAGTATAGTTGACGTTGTTAAATTTGCAGTGTGTTACGAAGGCGGTGTCAATTTCTTCAAAGATGGGTACCGTAGCAGAAACATTAACGGTGAAGACGAGACACGCACGCTGTAGACGCTTCTGCGTCTTCTCGATCTCATCACCACTCTTCCAGAGATAACGAGGAGAGAGATCCAGGGTGTCGTTGTAGTCGGAGTATCAAGCTACGTCACAAAGATGAGAGTAGGATGCAGCATGGAGTTGCCCGCAATTGATTCGACAGCACCGCCCAACGAGTATGGAGAACTTTTAAAGCCCTGGCCTAAGGACTAGCGCAGCTACAAAAAAACTGAACAGACAGTTTTGCACAGACTCGCACTCGGGGAATATGATCAGGAACCGCAGTTCGACAAAAGAAAAGGGAAAAAAAGTATCTAGGGTGAGTCCATGGATCCGTGCGTGTACAGTACCTGAAACCTGCCTACCCCATGAGTATATCGGACGTTTGGACATCGAATTCGGTCGAACTGACTTGTCAAAGACGGAGGATGAACTGAAAATAAAAAGACCAATGTGAAGGGCTCGGAGCCGTTACTATCGGCTCCCGGGACCTCGTTAAATAAGATTCTATCAGATTCTGGGAAAAGTTTCTAGCGCACCTGATCAGGCATGCAGGCGTTACCGTGGAAGTAACTCTTAAGCCCCAATAACCCTTAAAGTCCTTGAGGGTCAAGGTTTAACCCTTAATGGCCAACAAATCAGGATGCCCCTCCCGGGTACCGTTCTCCCCACCCGGTATTTATTAAACCCAATTTTGAGAACCACTGTATGGCGCGACAGCACCCACCTTTAGGCCCACCCCCCTCAGACAGACTACCTCCGGTGCCCCTGCTTCAAAGGAAGGACAGGTTGTGGGACCTTTAATTTTTCTTAGTGTATTCTTGCACATACCTTTCATTGCACTGTGTGGCTTTCGGTTCAATTATCTAGTGGTGAGGGCATAAATGAGGTCTTACATAAATCCATCACTTTTAGCATGCCATCTGTGCAAGTACCAGGCAATTATTTTGCCTATCAAACCAGCCAGTGCAATGCATATGATATTGAAGAATACTCTAACAAAGATTTGAGGCATGCCGGGTTTTTCTCCCTTTTAAACAGGGTCAACAGTGAAAGATCATCTGATTTTTCTTACAAACCCATCAGTAAGAAAAATGAATATGGTGAATAGCCTACGCACTGTAGAAGATCCATAGAAATCGATTGGGGATGGTTTCAAAGCATTCGGGGAAGAATTGAGTGAGATATCGGGGCATTAGTGAAAACAACTGTTTTCGATTAAAAAATGATCCGCGCCTTATGTTCCGCAAATAGCTGTAATCCACACGACAGCCCAACACCTACCTTACCTTTTGCAAAGTGGCAGCAATTTTGTGAGTGGATGGATTAGCTGGTGCCTTTTCCCCCCACACAATGTCTAGTTTCGACACTGCCTTTCCGGTACCCGATTGCGATTTCATCGGAGACTGTTCTCAAACCAAGTCGGAAGGACAGTCACAGGTACTCCTCGTTGTAAATCACTGGTTCCGGGCCTTAGCTGCTGGAAATTGGTTCCACGACGGTCATAGTAACGCTACAGAAGAACCTACGAATCATGTATTGCGACCTTGGATAGCTTAGACAACGAGAGTAACACGTACTTTACTGACTTCGCGTCTGCTGCACCAAAAATCCGTTGAAAGAAAAAAATTGCGGTTCTTTCAGGTCCGAACCTCTTCAGAACCCGAACCGAACCCTTTGTGAACTGGACCGATGTCCGGTTCGGGGTTCAGAAATTTTGGCCGTCAGGGTTCAAATTGTTTGGCGAAAAACCGGACCTGACCGGACCTCGGCAACACTACCTTCGCCCCATCCATCATCGTGACACCACCCGTCTTCCTGGCCACCCACGACGTGGGCGCACATGGCAACCAACGCATGAAGGGTTTCAGCACCTTATTATTTGCTCGATACATCATCATTACAAAGATCTCAACTATGCCCGGGGTATCTCTTGAGTCCCCGGCCTTCACTGCATTGTACGTCTGCCACTGTTTCACCTAAAGACGCTGAGCACCCTTGGCTGCTCACTGAATAAGAGCTACTGTCTCTTGCGATCACGGCGTGATGGTACATTTGAAAGGAAGTGGTGTGCTGGAGGGAGAGTTAGCACGACTAGTGGGCGAAAAAAAACCATCGCTGACCTAATTACAACCGAAAGATATTCATACGACGGCTCCACAACATTTCCCTTCTCATAAACTCTTGTGGAGTCTGACTACGGGAGACTATGCAAAACTAGGAGAAAACTACGAATGCCCCATCAATTCCTTGATCACCTCCTCGACTATGACACTCTCCTTCTTGAAGTCGCTCTTCTTTTCCGGGGTGTCCGCGATACTGGCGAGCGTTCTGACATGACAATCCTCCGGGATTCCATAGATCTGGAACTCGCGCATAGCCGAACAGAGCGCCGCGCCACGGAGCTTGGCATCCAGTAAGGCGGACACCATACCTGATCCCGCTTTCCCAAACCAGGCATTGTCCCAAGCCTTTGCGCAGCTGCGCTGGTCGACACAATAGGCCCCATGCACCACCGTCGGTGGGTAAGATGCGAGGTCGTGCCGGTGTGTGTCAATTTTGGCATGGGTCCGGACCAGCAACTTGTATGTCTGGTGCCCGAGAAGCTTCTCGTGGTTGTCGGAGAGCTTGTCCATGGGAATCTGCATGAGGCTGGTAAATGCAGTCGCAACCCATTTATCGGCATCGTAGGTGATGGCGAGGACAAGACGTAATGGTGCGTTTAGGTGGGGATGGACATCGAGATGGTGGATGGCATACTCCATCCTGGAGTCGACATCGAGGAAATGGCTCAGCTTCAAAATAGCGGCAAGGCTGAGGGACGGTATCTTTTTGGTCCATCTGTGACTGGATTTAGCATACTTGATTATTTCGGCAGGCAATCGTACCGTTGAAAGTTAAAGATGAACTGAAAAAGATAGTCCAGGTCGTCGGCGTCAACCAGGTCAGGTAGAACAAGAGCCTTTCATCACTCATCCCGTCCAAACCAGCGTATACCTGGAGCGTCTTAAAATCCGCTCCAATTGGAGGCCTCTCTTTCCCCTCGTCCACATGATATGGGAGCCCAAGGAGGCCAGCAAAAAACCACTCTTCTTGACCAGAGGGGTGCGATAAACCTTGTAGAGCATCCCAGATTTCTGAAGTCCGGCAAGGATCAGTATTACAGCTCTTTGCGGAACTTAGGGCGCGGATCAATTTTTTTTCAAAAAATGATGATTTCAGCATAACACTCATAACTCCCTCAAATCTTGGTCTTTTCTCCTGATTCCAACACCATTGTACTTGTATGGGATGCCTGCACCTGCATGCACCCGTGGATATAGGATGACTATATAATCTGTACCAAATATGGTAAGTCACCAATTTGCACATATATCACCTCCCGTACAAACACAAACAGTCTAGGCATCATGATGTCCTCGAATATGCCTAACAATATATATATCCAGCTGCAGGCATGTTTTGACTTTCAATATCAGAGCCCTGTATGGTCCTGGATATGACCCAGTATATGTAGGCCAATGGTATAGCATAATTACCGCACATGGACGCAAAACGGGGATCCCGGCGTTATAAATCATGCATACAATGTTTGTTGCGAGATATCCAGTCCTATAGGTACCTAGGGCATGTACAGGAGGTGATATACACAAAATGATCCCAATTTCCGTATTTGGTGCAGATTATATAATCATCATATATCCACGGGTGCATGCAGGTGCAGGCATCCCATACAAGTACAATGGTGTTGGAATAAGGAGAAAAGACCAAGATTTGAGGGAGTTATGAGTGTTATGCTGAAATCATCATTTTTTGAAAAAAATTGATCTGCACCCTAAGTTCCGCAAAGAGCTGTAATGCGTGGGAAAGCAAATAAGAGGCTGTTACAGTGCGCAGGATGAGGGACCCATCCTCTAAGTAGAAGATGGGGTAGTGCTGGAGGACAGGGGCAGGTGGATCTGGTGCGGCTGACATGGTGGATGTGGAGGGAAAAGATTCAAATCACCTGATGTTAATATGAATAATGACTTTTGCATCAGACTTTGTACACACAGCAAATGTCGACTGTGGAGACAGCAAGGGAGACGCACCTTGCCGCCAATGACACTGCCAATCATCTCAGGGACCCACGGGAGTCCGGGGGAAACATTTTCGGAGCGGAAGGTTTTGTGGGGTTAAAGTTTTTGTGGGGCGAAATCTTTGCGGGGCGGAACTTTTTGCGGGGCGGAACTTTTTGCGGGGCGGAACTTTTTGCGGGGCGGAACTTTTTGCGGGGCGGGACTTGAGTTTGCGGGGCGGGAAATGCCGTGCCGCGCAAAACAAATGGACACCATCAAATGATCTATTTTCGGGGCGGAACTACCAAAATGGGCAAATTGGCGGAACTCTATATTTAGGGGGCGGGAATAAAAGTGCATCGGGACCGCCATAAATCACAGTCGTCGTGGAGGTATTTCTTCATCATACCCCAAAAAAAGGAAAAATTCGAAGAAGTTCAGTTTGCAGTGAAACTTGGGGAGGAAAATACACACAACAATCGATGATGATGGAGATATAGCGATGGCTGGTGCGTCAGATGACTTGGAGGGTTGGGAAGATGAAGTTCGGGCTGGGATATTCTCCCGACATGTTCGATGGTGTTGCTGTGTAGGAGAGGATGGATTACCACTTGCCCCTGACATCCAGCTCATTGACTCTCACTTCTACCCAGCAACCTCTGATAAACCATCAACGGCGTTTACATTCAATGTTCTCGATGAATTTGCGATTGATGCACTGGAGTGCAAGACAGCAGAAATTACGGCGCCTGACCGATCGTGTTTTTCCCTTGTCCACCGCGGTATGTTTTTAGCTGTATATATCCATAATTAAGTTTCTAACCTTGTATATGCGGCCTTCATGCGCTGCTCTCGGCAATGGCGGAATCTGATGAACCTCAAGCAGGCAGGGATTGCCCATGATAAAGACCGCACCAGATGTCCAGGAGATCTCGGGCTGTTTTGCGTGACCTGTCCACAGCCTGGGAAGAATGTCTCAGTGGATGAAGTCAAGACTTGTTCTGATCCGTGAGTAGGAGTCTTGATTTTCCCACTCTGCTCATGTCATTTAGAAAATTATATCGGCCACAAATTGTGGTACCCTGGAGACTAGGTTTTGAAATCATTTTGTGAATCCTGAGGCACAATATGATGGAGGCAGCCCAACCAAATCAAAATAGAAAAGATCGAAGTTGTTTCCTGGAGTAGTTGTATATCACCAAAGTTGTAACCTAGGAAAGTTGCAGCTGGTTCAAGTTGCATGTCAGAAATAAATAAAAATCTAAAGTTGCATGTTGCAATTTTTGAACATGTCTACTATAGTCTGGAGAAGTTGTTATCAGAAGGTTGTTGCACATCGAAGTTGCAGAATCAACAAGGTGTAGTGGGTTGAAGTTGTATCTCGAATTTGGGTGCACCTGAAGTTGTCTTCAGAGGCTGAAGTTGCATATTTTTACAGGGTTTGCAGCCAAGATGTCAAAAAAACTTATTGCACACTATATGGCCCATACGAGTAGTAGCATTCATTGACTCATCCGTTTTCAAGCTCCCACACACAGTCAAGGCGCGACCCCCGGTGAGCTGAAATACTGGGTGTTCAAGGGGATCGTACTCAATGTCTGTGACAGATAAATCCCTTGTGGACGTTATGACAGGGATTCATCCATCTCAGAGACTTTCCATAGTGCCAATACAGGGAATAGAATACTTCAATTTCGGTCCAGAAACCATGGTGAGCTTATCATATATCGTCAAGATTGTCGCTCACCAACCTCGAAAATTCTCGACAGTCTGAGGCGGGACCTGTGACTCGCGCTAAAAGGAGGGAACGGAGGGCACCATTAATTTCGAGACTTTCAAAGCGGATAGAGGGGAGCAAGCCTCGCAGGAGCTGAGGGAAAGACAAAGGAGAACTCTATGTGTAAGGATTCTCTCTGAACATGAGGATACGGATGTTACCTGGAGCGGTGTGGAAGATATCTGATGCTTTTGCTACCTAATGAAGATGCATGAAGCTGCAGATATGAACTTGTAGAAAATATTGAGTTCCAGTATGTAGTACTGTAGCATTTTATGATCCATTATTGCGGGAACTACAAGCCATAAGCCGCTTTAGTTAGAGATAGAGAAAGCAGCTGACGAGACGATAAGTGCCTGGATTCACGCGGTTTGTATCCATGAGATACGGGAAGGAATGACGAAGGCGCAGATTGAGTGGGAGAATAAGACAACCCGTATGTCAAGGCCAGTGAATAATATCCAAGGATAAGAGATGCCGATGGGAGCCAAAACGGGTGAATTCGGATCTTGAGAATCTGTGGCGCCGAATTGCCAGATAAAATTATATGATTATCCAGTCCTGCCTTTCTCAATTGAACATGTCCGTCCGAATGCTGCCAATGAAGCTCCACGTCCCGATACGACTCTACGCCATTACCGGACCAATCTACGGAACCAACTAAATCCAGTGATATTCCCTTTCAAAATGTTGTAATTGCCGATATTGATTGTCACGCTGCTTCGAACGAACTCCGAGCAGCTGCATTACGCCATGTCAAGAAAAAAGGCGGTGGGTACATTCAAATCCCTCATGACCGTGATGCCGCGAACGAATTTAAAAAGGACGGCCTCCTATTCCCAATGATTTATCCCACTTTGTTTCCTTATGGAATCAGTGGTCCTAAAGATGTTAAACGCCCGGTGACCTTGTCTTTAAAGCGTCATGTTGAACATTTGCTCAACTTGGCTGACCGGCGGTTTCAAGAACACCCCTCATTTCTATTCACAGCCTTCAACATTTCACAACGTCGCGAGATGCTCTTGCATACATCCCTCAAAGTCAAGAAATCTAATTTTCCATCGGTTGCAGCACAATTCGCATCTGCGTCCCCTGAAGTCGTTTAAAGAGTCTCTCAACGCGTCGCAAATGGTAATTCTACGGCTCCAAAAGACGATGAGGAGCGGAAAGTTTTCAATCTTCTAAAGCAAGTAAATGCTATAGCTGCTACAGTGCCAGGCTTATCGGCGGCTCGAGTCACGGACTTATGATCGAGAAGGGACTTCCAAGTTTCTATTTACAAACAATCAACCCTGCCGATGTGTTAAATCCTATCGTCAAATTTTTGGCTGGTTCAGAGATTGACCTAGATTTCATGTCGTCGAGTGATGTCCCGGACTATTGGAACCAGTCAGAACTTGTTGCAAAAAAATCCGATAGTTGCTGCCCGTTTCTTCAATGCATATATGAAAGCATTTATTTCTGCTCTCCTTGGATACGATCCCGAGAGAAAAAATCTTGAAGGTGGAATTCTTGGTGTTATGAAGGCGTACTATGGTTGTGTCGAAGCGCAAGGACGCGGAACACTGCACTGTCACATGTTAGTCTGGGTCGAAGGTGGTCTGAATCCGGATGAAATAAAAAAACGAGCTCTGAGCTCCTATGCATCAGACTTGATTTCTGCAAGCAACTCTTCTCCTGAACCGCAGCCCAATGTTGATGTACCTTCGACCAACCATCATCCTCGCTCTGTTCGTGGGATCCCCATCGTCGACACCCCATTCGCCGATATCCCGAGAGTTGATAAAATTGATGATTATGCCGCCCAAGTTGAAAGACAACCTACCTTCATTTCTCCTGAAAGACAACAAGATATGCACAATCTCGTTTCCAAATGCCAGAGTCACGAACATTCAAAAACATGTTTCAAATATTGGCGTGGGCCACCAGAACCAAAAAGTTGCCGCTTCGATCTTCATGAAGATAATTTCCGCGCGGTAAGTTCATTTGATCCGGAAACTGGTGAAATCTTCCTGAGATGCCTGGACGGACTTGTAAATAACTTCAATGCAACTATACTCGAGGCGATGCGTTGCAATATGGATATAAAATTCATTGGATCCAGTGCATCGGCAAAAGCAATTTTATAATTACATTACGGACTACAGTTGGGGACAAACAAAGTCCGCAAATAGCCTGTGCCCTTATCCGACTTCTGGTCCGTGATAACATAGGTTGCGAGCGAGAGCATGACGAGAACGAGTGTTCCTTCGGTGAGCGTAGTGTAGGGTTCCTCGGGGGCGATCAATTTCCCATCTTTGTCCGTGTAATCCCGCTGGGTAAGCTCGGGCTTGTCGTGCGCAAAGTACGGCCCCCGGTGGTCAGACAGCTTTCTGGGAGGATACTTATCGCCGACTCGGCGTTCTGAAAATATGTTAGATAGCTGGCAATACATAGAAAAAATTGAGTTGGACAGTACTGCTAATCTCTGGCCCCGGAATGTCCTTGTCAGGGACGATATCGTCGGGCAGCTGGTCCAATTCAGCTGTGGAGCTGACCTTTGTAAATCTCTTGCGCGGAGAGCGAGGGGAAGGGGAAGAATCTTTGCTGTTACTGTATGGAACCTGGAGTTATCATCAGCGACGAAAGTCACCGGTATTCAGTATGCATTCGAACCTCATAAGTCGGGTAAAGACGCAGGAGCAACACTGCGTCTTCATCTGGGGCATCCTCCGCGCAGAATATCCACTCGGTAACGTCGAATCTCTGGAGCATGTAGAGAGCCGGGCCGCGCTATAGAATGCCGGTTGCGACATAGTTACCGGTAGAGACACCGCTTCTCTATAGAGCTCTATAGACACCCCGCTCTACACTGCTCTACCTCGAACCCAGGGCTCTATTACAGACTCCCTCCATCAGCAAAATGACAAAAAACTCGCGAACTTTCGCTCTTTTTTGCTCGCGTTGGTCTCGCATCAAAAAAAACAAAAGCACGGAATTGATGGCTGGACACCTATAAAATATTTTTCGATTTTTTTTTTCGGGCGGTCTCGCGGGAAATTAGACATAGCTCGCACTCGCGCCAACTGGCGGTCTTTGATGGCTTGTACGCGCGCGTACGAGCGCGTACGAGCACCCGCGAGCAAACTGTCAAAAACCCGATGTCTTCTCCACCGCTGCACATAGAGTCGCCGCCCCGCAGGTGCTTCCGGCATGCTGGCAGCCGGCGGCTGATCTTACGACTTTATAAAAGAGGCGAAGTCCGACTTGACCATCACCCCTCTTCTTTTTCTCCAACTCCCAACTTCTCCGACTTGTCCGGGCCACTGTACCCTCCTTCAGCTTCAATCCTCAAGTGTGGTCTTTTCCCTCAACCCAATCCCAAGCCTCTTCAAGCTCCGTATATCTATTAAATGTGTCAATCATCATCGTTCTCGAATCTCAAGTGCTCCTGGCTTCAAGTCGTGCATCCATGCAAGAGTCAAGTCCATAGCTGGTGTCTGTCAGGCTCTCTTAGAGGGCTGGATGGAGTCTTTTCTGGGTGTTCTCCTCAACTGTCTTGTTCTGGTCGCTGCAAAACATCATATTTCCGTCACCATTATACCTTGAGTATGCTACCTATGTATCCTCGATGACAATGCTTTTTTTCCCCTACTATCTCGCGTGATGTTGCATATGATATCTGAACCGGAATGGACGGGAATATCCACGCACGCGTAATCTGCGCTGCTCCTACAGTATAAACACGTGCTCTATGTCGCGCGATGGCGAGCCTATGGCTTTATGCATCAGGAAAAAAGCACTTGAATATATAACACAACATAGCTGATATAGCTGGGATAGCAAAATAGCTATGTCCCTGGTTTGTAGCTCCAGGTGCCTGCTACAGATTGCTACAAAGTCGCCTGTAGCAATCCATGTAGCTAAAATAGCGGTGTATATCTGTAGCGCTGTTGCACTCTATAGCAGTGCATAGCGCTCAAAGCTCAATGTATTTATGTGGAGGTCTATACAAGAAAGAAAACAGATATGCATTGAAGAACAACTACGGGGCAATGGAAGTAACTACGACATGCAAATGAAAAAGTGTTCGCCGCCTGCCCGATATCCTCCGAGGGAGTCAAGTATGAAGGCCGCTGATTGCAGCGCGCAACAGTAAATGACTAGGGGAAGACTCAGAGAGGATGAGGAGATGGGGTGGGTCACAATGACTCACTCACCATAAGCAAGGTACATATGGGTGCCCGGTGAGCGGCACACTTGAACATCTACCGAGGAGATCTGGAACTGGGAGTGTAAGTAACGAGAAGT
>JARGXW010000715.1:0-69128 GCA_029204085.1 Mycena sp. CBHHK59/15
GCTGTACAGCATTGCCGCAGCCGGTGTCGGGGTAATAATGAATATATAAAATGCACTTTACCCCGCAGAATCCAAGCATAATCCAAATCTCATTTGGGGCGGTCAAAATTGACTGTGATTATGGATGGATTATGGGTGATTATGGATGATCAAAATACCATAATCCCGTCATAATCCTTGTCATAATCCCGCGTGAATCCCTCCAGAATCCTCTACTCTGACTGCCCCTATTGATTCTGGTTCTTCTCATTGTTTTATATCGTTGAAAGAATGTGAAAAAAATGGGTTTTCACCGTATCGGTTGCTCCGGTTAGACTCCGGTATCTCGACGGCTCTTCAACAATCATTAATCGGCAGCTCCGGCTGCTAATCCGATTCCCATCTGGCGACATCCATCCTATGGAATTCTTCGTTACCCATCTTGATTCGCCTTGTGACTTGGTTCTGGGATACAATTGGCTCAACCGCTTTAATCCGTTGATTAACTGGTCTGACACCACTATATCATTCCGTTCCAGTCAATCCGGTGATTCATCGTCGACACCACAGACAACTAAGTCTGTTCCAGCTACGGTAGTTCCGATTACGGACGAGGAATCTCCGATTCCGGTCATTCCGGACGAGAAACCTACACCGACTCCAACGTCTTCGCCAGATTCCGGTCCTTCTATGGACACTCCAGAGGCATCTCCACCTCTTCTGGAAGCTACTAAGCCTCGTCCATTCACTTCCGTTCCCCTTGTGTCACTGGTATCTGCTGCGGCTTATAGTGCTATTATTCGAGACAAGGATACTGTCCAGTATACCTTGCGTGCTTGTCCTACAGAGGATGCCCAAGCTCGTTCTGCTTCAGCCGACGTTCCGGACCTTTCCAGTCTTCCTCCGGAATACCACGACTTCGCCGACGTATTCTCGGAGAAGGAGGCTTACAATCTTCCTCCTCATCGAGAATATGACCTTAAAATCGAAACCCAGGAAGGCGAAGTTCCTCCGGTCGGTCACGTCTACTCACTCTCCCAGAACGAGTTAGTTGCTCTTCGGGAGTTCATTGACAACAATCTGAAGGCTGGATTCATATATCCGTCCCGGTCTAGTCATGGGGCTCCAATCCTCTTTACTAAAAGAAGGACGGCTCTCTCCGGCTCTGCGTCGATTACCGAGGTCTAAATCGGATCACGAAGAAGCATACATATCCACTTCCACTTATCACCGACCTCCTCGATGCTCCCGGAAAAGCACGAATTTACACCAAACTCGATCTCCGGCACGCCTATCATCTTCTCCGGATTGCTCCGGGTGATGAGCCCAAAACAGCTTTCCGTACTCGCTATGGCTCGTATGACTTCCGGGTTGTTCCGGAAGGACTTACAAATGCTCCGGCGGCTTTTCAGAGATTTTTGAACACTATTTTCGCTGATTTGCTGGACATTTACGTCGTTGTCTATTTGGATGATCCTCATCTATTCCGACGATCCTTCCCAACATACTAGTCACGTCCGGGAAGTCTTACGACGTCTCCGGAACGCAGGACTCTATTGCAAACTTCCAAAATGCGAGTTCAGCGTAACCACTTGCGAGTATCTCAGATTCATCTTGTCTCCGGAAGGTTTCTGGATGTCTCCGGAGAAGGTCTCAGCTATCATGGACTGGCCTACTCCCCGCAAAGTCAAGGATATTCAATCCTTCCTTGGTTTTTGCAATTTCTATTGGCATTTTATATGGAATTATTCTTCCATCACGATTCCGCTCACCCGGCTCACCCGGTCGAACGTCCGATGGAATTGGTCAGAAGATTGTCAATTATCCTTCGACACACTAAAACACGCCTATATGGAGGCTCCGGTCTTACACCATTGGATTCCGGGTCGTCAAGTAACCGTTGAATCTGATGCCTCCGATTATGCAATCGCAGCCATTCTCTCAATTCAAGGAGACGATGGTGACATACACCCGGTTGCGTTCCTCACGGACACTTGGTCTGGCGGAGCTCAACTACGACATGCACAACAAAGAACTCCTCGCTATTTTCGATGCCTTCACCGTTTGGTGACATTATCTCGAGGGATCTACCTTTCCAGTCGACATTGTCACGGACCACAAGAACTTGGAGTACTTTGCGACGACGAAAATTCTTACTTGCCGCCAAGTCCGGTGGTCCGAGTACCTTTGCCATTTCAACATGGTAATCCAGTTCCGGCCCGGAAAGCTCGGAGGTAAACCGGATGCATTGACTAGACGATGGGACGTCTACCCTAAAGAGGGGGATAGGGCTTATGGCCAGCTCAATCTGCAAAACCTTTGCCCAATTTTCACCCAAGATCAACTCTCTGCATCTCTCCATGCTACCTTTCTCGAGGAAATCGTTCTTCGAGCTACCGTTGTTATGGATCTTGAGAAACTTTACTCAGATATTTGCAACCATATCAACGAAGATCCTGCCGCTGTTTCCGGTATTAACACCGCGAACTCCGGTAACCCTTCCCGCTGGACTCTCAATCCTTCCGGTCTTCTCCGGCTCGATGATCGCATTTATGTGCCTCTGGTCTCCGGAACCTCTCCGGAGTTGCGACTACGTGTTCTACAGTACTTGCATGACCATGTTCTCTCAGGCCACTTTGGTCAGAATCGCACTCTAGCTCTCATCCGCCGAGAATACAGCTGGCCGGAATGCCGGAACTTCGTCTGGGACTATTGTCGGTCTTGCATTATTTGCCAGCGCAACAAAAAGCCTAGGCACCGTCCTTACGGATTGCTTAAGCCTCTTCCGGTTCCCATCCGGCCATGGGATTCCATTTCTATCGACTTCATCGATCAATTACCGGTTTCCGGCAAGTACGACACAATTCTTGTCATAGTTGACTGTGCCTCTAAGCAGGTTATTCTTGTGGCTTGTGACACTCATATCGACTCTCCGGAACTTGCCTGGTTTTTCCTTATCCACGTTTTCTCGAAGCACGGTGTCCCTTCCCATGTCACTTGTGACCGGGGCTCCGAATTCGTTTCATCCTTCTTCCGGTCCTTGGGCGAACTCCTCTCTATGGAGCTGCACTATACTTCCGGTTATCACCCAGAAGTGGACGGACAGACGGAACACATGAACCAGACTGTGGAACAATATATCCAGATGTATACCTCGTACCAGCAGGACGACTGGCACGAACTACATCCTCTAGCTGAATTCGCTTTGAACAATTCTCCGAATGCTTCTACCGGAATATCTCCGTTCTTTGCGAATAAAGGCTATAATCCGGCTATCAATATCCACCCGGAACGCAACGTCGTGAACATGTATGCTAGAGACTACATTGTCGATCTCCAGGACCTTCATCAGTATCTCTGGGAGCAAATCACTTTCACTCAGCAGCGATATAAAGAAACTGCTGACCGGAAACGTATTCCGGATCCCTGGTTACAGATTGGCGACCATGCATTTATCACGACAAAGTATATCCAGACAAAACGGCCCACTCCGAAATTCTCGGAAACTCACCTTGGACCGTACAAAGTCATTGGTAAACCCAGTGCAGCTTCCTATACCATCCGTCTCCCAAAAGCCTCTCACAAGTTCATCCGGTCTTCCATATATCTCAACTCGAGCCTCATTTTCCGAATCCATTCCCCGGTCGCGAGGAACCACCTCCGGCTCCGGTAGAAATCATTGATGGTGAAGAACACTATGAGATCAAACAAATCGTTGACTCAAAGATCGATCGCCGTTTCCGGTTGCCCCAGACCCAGCTCTGGTACTTGGTCGAATAGCAGGGCTACGAGAACACTGATGAACAGTTTAGCTGGGTTAGTGCGGATGACGTTGATGCCAATGAACATATCGACAACTTTCATCGTCGTTTTCCTAACAAGCCTGGACCCAACCCTTGAAATCTTTCCTTTCTTACTCTCCCGGTATTTCCGGTTATTCCGGTCGACTCCGGATTCTCTTATCATTCAAAGAAAATCAAGAAAGAAAAAATTTATCAGAAGAAACTTTATTTTACAAATGTTTAGTCATCCTCCGACTCCTCTGGTTGTTCCTCCACCTGGATCAGTGGCAGGGACTCATTTCCCTCCGCTTCCACTTCCCTCATTTCTTCTTCGTCACTCCGGAATCCTTCCGGCCACTCCGGACTGACCCGGATCCTCACTTCCTCTTCTTCCTCCTTCGCTTCCGGCTCTGGCTCCGGTCGCTCTTCATCCTCCTCCTCTTCTTCGGGCTCCACTGATTGCCCGTCCTCCTCCAACCCCTGGATGATGTCAACCATCCACCCCGGAACGCCATCAGGGAAGTAGTCCCTCGACAACCACTTCACCAGTCCGGTGAGGACCAGATTGACGCGGTGGTGTCGGGCACGGTTTCTCCTCCGGGACGCCTCGACGGCATCCTGATGACGCTCGAGTTCGTCCATGCGAACCCGCATGTCGTCGATGCGGGTCCTGGGACCCATCACTCCGGTAGTTCCGGTTCCGGGGTCGACATCCGGTTCCGGGGATGACTGGACGTAGCGTGGTTGGGGACGGCGGGTGGTGGTCTTACCGGAACTCGTTCCGGTCGTCTTCCTCCCCTGCGTCTTCGCTACCTCCTGCTGGTTGACCCGCTTGGAGGGTCTGACAAGAGAGCACTTGACTTTCTTCGCCTTGCATCGATTGCAGGCGGTGGTGGTGGCGCGGGATCCACCCTCGACGACGCAGACTTCTGCGACCTTCTTGCATTGGTCGCACTCTGGAAGACAATTAGTATCCGGTTTTGTTTCCGGTCACTGCGACACACCTTGTCCGGGGTCCCTCTCCCGGTCACTGTCCGTCTCGTCGTTGGGGCCCCCATCCCCAACCGATGCCTCTCCGGTCTCCTCGTCCTCCCGGTCCATCCCGTCCAGCTCCTGCCGGATGTGCACCTCCCTCAGCTCCATCTCTGCCTGGGCCATCGCGGCCTCCTCCAATTCCACCCGGAGACGCTCTAAGCGCTCCTGGGCCTGCTGCTCTCTCCGTTGGCACTTCAGCTCACGCCGGTCGTCCTCGAGCTTGCCGGACGTCGCTCTCTTCTTCCCCTTCCAGTTGGCACCGGAGTCTTTGTGCTCGTCGCCGCCGTCGTTCGGGTTGTATCCGGGTGCGTAAGGGGGCATTTTGGATAAGAGGTGGTGGTGGGATGAAAGAAAGAAGTTTTAAGTCACGCCACGACTGCGGTTGGTTTATATCAACAGCACGTGACCTTCTAGAACCTTTCCGGTTTTGGAAGACTTCTTTCCGGCCATTTCCAGAACTATTATTCGATGGACGCCGCAATTGCATCTCTGTTCCTTGAGGGCAAGGAACGCAAGAGGGGGATACTGTTATATCCATGCTTTCTCGGTCCATGACTTTCCGGTCATGTCTGGAACTGGATCCTGGAACCGGATGGAATATTCTCGGACTCATCACGGATCACCGGGTTTTTACGCAATGAAGGATTACTGAGCGTTTCCTGTTTATCTGTCTTTATAATCCTTCTTCTTATTGTCCATTTCTCCGACATCACTTCTTCATCCTCTTTGGGACTCGTATTATTGTTATGTCCGACAGGTCACCTGACTCGCACCTTTTTAGGAATACAATTAGGACTTAGCTATATATAAACCCTTAACATATGCCATGTACTTCAGTTTGATAATTAATGTTGCTTTGCTCTACGCTTTGCACTGAGTCGTCCTCCAGTTAATTCCTCCGGTCCTCTCTCCTTCACCGGCCTCGGTAGTATGCACATCCTACTGTCCTGTGGTGCTTGTGTTATCTCCCCATATACTTTCTGGAAGTTCCGATCCTCCGGTTCCCGGTTCCGGTTCTGGACTCGTTCATCTCGTTCTTCCTTCGGCTCGGTACATAACAGCTCTGTAAGCCGCGAAAGTACAATTATAAAGCCTTTGTATGCTAGCCATGAGTCTCAGTTTTTCCTGTTTTCCGGATCTGAAATGCCTTCCCTCGCGCACTGCTTTGCCCTCCTGCTCTCTACCCCGTTGTCATATATTCGAGGTCCGAGTGTCACAAGGCAGCGCGTTACACTTCTCATAGATTTCGTCCTCTGACAATTATATCAGTTTGCTGAACAATCCTACGACCTCCAAAGCCAGTTGACATCGGAACCGTCTGACCAATTGTTCGCTGATACGGCTTGTGACCACAATGCTCCTTGGTACATTTAATTCCTCGCAAAATTTGCAGATGAGCAGCAGATAACTCGGATGTCTGTATCAGGTACTTGGATCGACTCACACAGGAGGGGACCCTGAATTGGAGCGATGATGAAAGGTGTTTGGATACTTACAACTGGGTGTTTCCTGGACATCCTGTAAGTTGAGTCATTCAATTATGCCGATTTTGGCTCACGGGGATAAGAAAGTCCGGTAGCCCCGCCAGTCTGCTTCCACCTTGCACAGATTCGATTCATGTAGGGATAAGGGCAAAGAGCTATGGACAGCGATCTCTGAGAAGGCAGGCGACACGCCCAAAGACAAAACAACCGATAAATACATGGCTTCCTACAATGACCTTGTCAAGACGAAGTCGATGGACACCACCGTTGGTCCTGGATTTTTCATCAAGGCTCTATTCCTCTACCTGAAAGTCAAAAAATAACCTGAAAGTCAAAATAATCAAACCGGAGCCCCTGAAAACTCCTCTTCTACTCTCCTTTCCGGCAACAATCACAGTGAAACTCATCATCAGCAAAAATGAGGCTTCTGCGGCCTACGAACTTGGCTATGTCCCAGGTGTTATTGTGGCCATAAATAGCTTCAATGTCCAGGATCCTGTCGACCCAGCGAAATGGGTGAATTGGAACGTCATTGCCTTTGAACATACAAGCAGTTCAATGGGGATGCATCGCCCACCGACCTCAAATTCGTCGCGCAGTTCCACATCAGGAATGATGTGACGATAGCTGTCCTGGTGGCCGCATACAACATGTTCGAGGCTACCAAGCCCGATATTGAGGCGGAGGACATGGAATGGAAAAAGTGGCCTTACGAGGAGGAGGCCACTAGGGCTGTCACATTGGCCTTATTGGCTACTGACAACGGCAAAGGTACCAGATTCATTCTTTATGATTATAAAGGGACACTCGCAGGAAAGAGAATTTCTGCAATCTATACGAGGCATCAGGAAAGCAAATGGGCGATGGCTGTGGAGTTTTCCTGAGGCGTAGTGTCGTACTTATATATTCCACACAACATTGTTCACGCACACTGGTTGAGCATTTCAATTTTTTCACCTTCTTTTTCAGTGAAAAATGTTGTTTATTTTTCAGACATTTTTCACTGAAAATGAAGGTGAAAATTTTAAAACTTTTTCAGCACTTTCTCAATTCAAGGTGAAAAATTCGAAATAAAATAAGAAAGTGATGAAAATGTTTTGAAATTTTTACCTGCTTTTTCGGTGAAAAATGTGTGAAAAATAAACGACATTTTTCACTGAAAAAGAAGGTGAAAAATTTGAAATGTTCAACCAGTGGCATTTACAATCTATCTCTATATGTCTTGCTTTCCTTTCTCTGCTGGGGATTTAGCCAGATGCGTCATCCTCTTGATCGCGGGATAACACAGCTCTTGCTCTATGTGAGATTAATATGCGGTTGGGGATCCATTTGCTTGTACATTGTTCTGATGTACCCCTTGACTTCATGCCTGTTGCCTGGATTTGGGGGTGGTCTGGGCTTCCGAGCTCCAGTAGGGTCCACAACAGGTGTGTGAGAGCTCAAAGGAGAGATGCTAGTACCGGGCTATGGAAACTGAGCAGCCCCATTGCAATAGCATTGGAATCACGGACACAAACCCTGCCACAGATGAATCTGTCTAAGCATTCCACGAGTCGGTGTGGCATGTTCTGTCCAATCACTGAATAATTTCGCTGGTTAGAAATTGTAGTCAGACAGATTAGTGCATTCTTGAGAAAAGTGTGTCTGTACTCGAACAGGACCGTAGGAGTCCAAGACAAGGTAAGACATGATAACAGATGACAGTGATATTATATTCACTCTACTCTATGGGATAGCAGGCTATGGAGTAGTCGGATTTCGAGGAGCTGGAAAATGCACTTGAGAACGAAAGCGGATGCGATCTGTCCACCATATTTGGCACATAACTGTCCACCATCAATGCCCCTGCATCGGGAATATTAAGCAGAATAGAGCTACGCGAGCGAAATAGATTACATACAGTGTCCATGTTCCGTGCACTGGTTGTTATCAAGGCAATTGTTTAAATCCTTGCCACCAAGGCCCGCGCACGGTGTACCAGCGCTTGTCATAGCAGCAGTGCATCCAGGTTGCCGGAACTACGACATGTTTAGCACACCGTTTATGGGCATGACCCAGATGAGAGACTGACCAATGTCTTAAACGAATTCCAGATATAGCCAGTGAGGTATAAGTCGATGATGCCTGTGGCACTACAGGTGCAAGAAGGGGTATTGATCTAGTGGAATGTATGAATAGTGTCTGTGCTCGTGCTCGAATAAATGCCAAGACAGACCTGCATCACACAGATTTTTCCATTTTCGTTAGTCCATGTAGTTTTCTGTGTGACTTGGTTGTCTTGGGTGCCTGTTTGTCTAGTGGATGTTAATAGGCCTTTAAATCTGCCAAGATCTCTGCTCACTCAGATCCTTGTGTGTTAGTCAAGGAGAAGGACATGGACTGCTCCACTGATATGGTTTGCATCGACTGAAATCTGTTCTCCCCAAGTGAATTCGGATGATTCTGATTCTTCACGTAAGATCGAACAGCAGAGGTGCATGCAATACCCACATTCGGTGGTTGTGGTATACAATGTTGTTACACCACTCGTGACCTATCTGGACGTCAAATCTCATGCAGCTGGGATGAATGTGAAGAATCACATCGCTCTCCATGGTGAGGTTGTTGCCTTGGGCGGTTCCATCGGTTGAAACAGATTGCGTGCTGCAAGATGGATCTCCTGAATGGGTGCATAAGTAATTTCAATGAAGCCACAGCAACACTGGGAACTGGAACTGACCATCCAGACTTAGTTGAACCATGTCTGTGTCATAGCAAACCCACACCCAAACATCTGGGCGCTGTATCATAACTTGTTATATGACATATTCACTGTTTCTTTTTTTTTGGAAATGCACTGAGTTATCATTCATGCAGTTCATCTGGGGTGCCTCACTCACCCAGACAGTCACGCCAGAAACATACGTGGACCATCCAGGTACTTCATGCACCATCTGGTCAGCACATGTCAGCGTCCACGCCAAGTGGCTGGACTTACTGGTTGAGATCTCCGCTGTCGTAGCATCCCTACACGTATTGACAACAGGGGAGTTTGACACGCCCTGGCGCTTCTTGGTCTTGCTCGGCTTTGCTGACATGCCACTAAAGTGCCCGAGATATTTGCCTCCTGCACCGTAAGCAACAATAGACCCAGTGGTTTCGTCCAGGGCCAGGTTGTGGGTGCCAGCTGGAGGAGGTCCAGCAAACTGCATCTTCTTGATTTTTGAGTATGATGGGGAGGGTAAATTAGAAGAGTTGGATGGCACAGCAGCCATTTCAGCCGTGGTGGAGGCTTGGACAGTGATTGTAGAGGGGGAAGAGACACTGCAATGCAAGGACGATGCTGACGTCGGTATAATAGATCCAGTGAGGCCAGAAACAACCGCTGAATCACTGCGGTGGGGTATAGCTGAGACGAACAGCACAGAGGAAAAATATATAAGAGAATGGACTGCCTTCATTTCAGGCTAGTAAGAATGGTGAGATAGCTGGAGTGAGCTGATCACGTTGAGAGGGAGTAATGAAGATGGGATACATACGAAAGGTCTAGCATTTTTATAGGTGATAACCAACCGGGATCCAAGACCAAGAAAATTCGTTGAACACCATCCGAGTATGACAACTTGTTAAATCCATGGACACTATGATACAGAGCTTGGCTGTCCTTTGGGTTGCGTTGACTACTGATCGTTGTGGAAGTACGACTCACCAAGCTCGTCGCCTTTGGGTCTCGGTCTGGTTGCACATGCTGACCAAACACGATAATGCTGCACTGAACATTTTCCCTCCGCATCCCCTCCATGTCAATTCACGTGCCTTCACCTGTATCATTTGTTCACCATCAGCCACCCACTCTCCATTGCACTTAACCTCAAGAATCATCCTTTCGGAGCTTTGAAACATGGTCAGGCAGAATTATATTTTACTTACATTATATTCAGCTATAGTTTCTCATTCTCACGCTCTGGACCCATCACTTATCACACACCACGTCGACATTCTCTACTTATATTAATCCAGATGCAACTGCACTTCCTGACGCTTTGCCTTCTCGGAATGCGCTGGGGATTGATCTCGACATGGACTGGCCACCCACAGTCGGTGCTGAGTGGGGCAGTGTATCTCCCTATACGTCTTTGCACATCTCCCGGATTGAATTGTACTAAGGACTTGCTTAGCTGACGGATTTACCACGGCCATTTTATGTATCACGGACATTTTACATACATTTATTTAGTTCCCATCGCTTCCAGGCTCCGGTGTCACGAGAGTACGTGAACAGCCGTCCCGATCATTAAATAATCACCTTCCTTCTCTCCCACCTACCATGACAATCTCATCGTTTTCACTCGTCTCGCATCCCACGCACTGAGTCTTGAGCCCACTTTGAGATAAGTATCTTATTATTTCTATTTCACTGATTATTCTATTCTTAGAGTCTTTCTCTTGACCATTGAGAGGGAGACATTTTTTATGGCTCAGCAGCTCTACCAGTACAACCTGGACACCACCTCAGTCCTCGAGAGAACCAACCTTCTCTTCTTCATCATGCACCTGGGAATATTGAATACTTGAAGAATGACCCTGTATACCATATCTTGATTCTGAGGAAGATCATCTGAAGCATACTAGTTGCATCGAGGGTGAATCAAGATTTACATGTACATCCAGTGTCGGACCTGAGTAGATCAGTATCGCCAGGGAGACTCGTGTAACAGAAGATGATCGAGCTAGCCTTAGAAAGGGTTCAGAACTGAGGAGGCATTAGAGCGGATCCCGGCTCTGACAAATTTAAGTTCTCAAAGGACAGACCGAATCTACACAACACAAATTGAAGGCAGCAGATTGGAGTTGAGGTTCGACTTACAGTCCTGTTTCGGAAGAGAAGTGTCTATAGGAGCTAGGTTTGATAACAAGAGTCGGAACCCAACAGAGATTATCAGATTCCAGAGGCTTGGGAGCCGCCACGATCTGCCAAGGAGCTGGTTGGCAGATTGAGGCGCAGATCGCATCCACATAAAGCTTCAAGAACCGCCACAATCGATGAGGCACCAGCGTTCATCAAGGTACAGTCAGACTACAGCATTCTCTTGTCTTCTAGAGGCCGCTGTGTGGCTCTCTGGGCTTCCCTTAGGAGGTGGAGTAAATTTCTGTCTACAAATGGCGGAGAATCAAGACGTTACAAGACCGTAACTTACTTCGGATTGCGCACATGTGCGTACTGTAACGTCCATCTGTGCCAGATACATTTGACTCCCCTCTGTCGTCCAACGGTGATGCAAATCCATATTCCTGATTTTGTGATCTGCAGAGCCTGGCAACCGAAGAATATCAACTGCTTATACAACATGTTGTGTACAGTAGAGCAGCACCCGCACCTTATGAGCCTCATACAGCATGCCGCCAACACCAACGTCACCGTTCACATCTCCCAGGGATTCCACGGCATGTCCAAAGTCTTCACTTCCCCCAAAACTTTACCGCTTACGCTACCCAGGCTGCATCATAGTCCCCGAAACGCTGCAGCTCGCCTGCTGCACGCAGTTTGGCAGTATGCCCGTAAACGCCAACGGTTCGTTCGATTGTCCGTTCAACGCCCAGTTCACGGACACGAATCTGAACGCAACGTACGTGCGCGTGCAGTCGTCGTGCATCGACGCGGACAATGTCACGAACTGGGGGTTCTTGTGCAATGATTTAATAAATTAGGCACGGAAGGGATCAACTAGAGAATACTGGCACCATTTGGGCGACTTTTTCAAACGCGGGCAGATAATTTCTCACCGCCGCGGCTGTGAACCCGGGGTTCATCGTAGCACGCAGCCTACGGTGGGCGTCCCCTAGATGCGCTGTCAATATCTCCACAAGAATTTACAAAAGATGACGTGCCTTTGACCCCCAGCACACTCTTCTCGCCGTACAGCAGGTTGATCATGTTCTGCAAGACGTGAGAGTGTTCGAAGTGCAGGCTGTTCTGGATGTGGTGCAGCGTAAGCGGATCTGAAACAATTAGACGATCTTTCTGCGAGACAGTTGGTGCGTGTTATATAAGAGCCGCCTGTTGAGCTCGGAACGAGCTAACCCCAAAGCAGCTTCTTATCCGATAGACGGGCCCATAGAGCTTTTGCCAGCTGAATTCGTAGTCTCCGTAGCATGGGGCAAGCATCAGCTGCAGCAAAGTTACCTGTGAATCCATGTTCAATAACGCAGAACCTCATAAAACTGAATTTGAAAACCAAAAATCCACGAGGGGGACGGCGGGCCCGCAATATTTCCGATATAGCTTTGACGCCGAGCCGCCAGAACGAACCCCAGGACGAGTAATATCCCTATCGAGACAAGTGCAAAACTCATATTTTCCGCTCAATGTGATGGATGGATATTGGAGAGGGAGAACGGGTGGTTGACGGGTGGGGTGGGGGATCTGAAAGTGATGCCTTATAGACTCATAGTACTGCCTGTCAAAGACCACATCAACATCAAAGCTCCTAGGGCCACCCAATGACCGCTTCTCGGTTGCTGCTCGGAGTACCACTTGTCCGGAGAAGTTGAGAACTCAGAAAAGTTCTGCCATCATTTTTCCCATCTCCGATCAGATTTCATCTCTTACCACCATCATCGAAATGCCGAAGTCTCGTTGCACGCCCAGTCCACTCTGCCCTGCCAAATGTGCCGCGCAGTAGTCCTGAGAGCCTCTACAACGAGCCCTTCCACACAGATGCATGCATAGAGAGAAGAGAGCACAAAACCAAAAAACAAAAAAAAAACTGTCATCTACTTCAATAGACGACCATCCAGCTCATTTTTACCCCCTGAGTGAATCCATAGCCTACTCGGGTCCTTAGGGTCCTCGAGCTCGCCGCTGTCGGCCTCGCCCAGCTTTTGCCCTCGTATGCTCGCTGCTCTGCTTAGTCATTGCAGCACTGCCACTGCATGCACCGCTAAGTGAACTGCCGCGCGCCGCCATGCGTGAATCTTCACCAGTCGCCTTCATTTCCGCAGGCAGTCTTTCTGGTATCGTCTCATGTAATGGCTGGGCTCGGATCTTGCTGGCTACTACTTCGGTGCAGTTTGGTGGATCAATTTCTCACTGAAATGATTGGTCACCTTTCCTCGGGTCGAATTCTTCTGCTTCCCCTTACCGAGGACACTAGCAGATGGCTCCACCTACTTCTTGTATATCGACGTCACAGATTTTTAAACCAGTTCACGCACGGCACGATACTCTGGAAACATTGGGATTGAGGCATGTTTGCTGTTGACTCCATTAGAATTTATTCGGTAACTCTACAATGCTCCTCCTCACTAAAAATACAGGATATTACTCCCTGGAAAATGAGGTTGTGTGCTGGGCAAACTCCCGAAAATTCATAGCAGTCTTTAATCCGCAACATTGCTTCAAGTTTATTCCATGGTCATTCAAGTCTCCCTTTGGGCACAAAAACTCGGATAATGCCGTGGTGTGTTTCATCCCGCTCGTTCTCAAAACCCCTGCTACATATGCTTCTTTGAAACTCAGACTCCTGGGACAGGTTTCCAGCAGTTGCTTGCACGAAAGATCCAGATATAGTCAAGGCTATTTGAGACGGCCATTCCACTTCACGTTCCGATAGATGTCAATCGAAAATTGTGCAACAAATATGGAATGGGAACGGATCCAACACACTCACCAGACAAGTTCTACCTATGTACCACACACAAACTTCCCGTTCGAGTTCGAAGGACAGAACAACAACGACACCTATTCGTAATATTGTTCCTTCTGTGCAGTTCCTGTGCCTGTTGTATGTAGCCCTTGAACTGAACGGCTAACCCGACTTGATGTGCTAATTCTTTATTTGTTTTTCAGTGTTCCTCTGGTTCTACCGCGGCGAGTTGTACGTTTCGACCGAAAGCTGCGACCGTGAGCTCGGCTGGAGGAATTCTGAAAGGCCCAGGGACGACGGTGTAAATACTTTGTGCGTGTACACCGGGATACTTCCTGGAAACCGGCGTTCATGAGCTGGACCGGCCGTGTAATTCTACCTACCTGCCTACCGACGGTTCGGCCCGCATGCACCATGTGCGTTCGAGTGACAGTAGATGTGGTGTGACAGTTCGGGAATTGCCGTCGCTGGTCTTGCCCCTCGGCTTTGACAGTGAATGCGGCCGACGAGGCCTGCATTGCACTCGAAAAAAAACTCCACGACTCTGCTGCGGATGAAAAGGCAGTAGAATCCGACTACCGCGAACATCTCTGTTTCATGGGCATCCTGGTCGAAGTTTGCGATCTTGTGCGCGCTCAGGATACCACGAATCCAGACATTGCCACAGTCATAGACAGGGTAAATCAAACAATAAACGAGGCGATTGGACTAGGCGTCGGGAAACACGCATTTAACTTCTTGCCATCGTTTGCGTATTCGGATGAGTATCCTATCATGCAAGGGCATCAGAAGGTAAGAGAATTCAAACTAAGCGTTGTTTAGGAGAAAGATGGATTTCTCATCGATTAACAGAAGGCGAATATACGTATGGATAAAAAGAGCAGGTACATATACGGAGCTCATAGCAAGATTTTCGAACGCATCCCGTTCAGCGAACAGAGACAAATCATATCTCGTACTCTCCACGCACAACTCGCACATCCGGGGTTCCACCACTAAACATCTGTTTCACACACTCAACAATGGCTTCTTCCGCACTGTTGAGGTCCTTGTCCACGGTTGAACGAATGCAAATATCGATGCTCAACGCTGGGTTGAGTTGCGCAAGCGCCAATGCACCACCGGATTTAAAGAACTGGTGTGCATCGCGGGTGCACGGGAAGTGCAGCCTGAACCGCGTGAGAATGGTGCACGGTGTGAGGAGCTCATGAAGGATTAGGCAGTCTGTCGATTTGAATAGATTAAAAGTCAGTGACGGACAAAGTCAGATCGCGTGCAAGGAAACGGACCGAGGACGTTGCCCAAGAATGAGAGGTCGAGGCTCTCGAGCGAGGGCCCGATAGCATAAAGGTATGTGACGAGATGATGCATCTCTTCGGGCGCGATATCGCCGATTGCGACGTTTTGTGTGCATGCGGTGACGAGTGCCATCCAGCCAAGGAACGCAATGGACGATGCGCGTATCGTCAAATGGTGCAGACGCATGGGGGAGAACTCGGTGCGTGGATATTCAGCACAGAATGGGATCGCATGCACGCGTTCCAGGGTGAGGTCTGTGAGACGGGGAAGGTGCGAGCCAAGGTGGAGGAGTGCGGGTCCAGCGTTTACGGCGGTGAGGGACAGTTCCTCAACGGTGTTAAGGCCATGGAGCAGGTACCATGGCAGATCGGAGAGCGCAAGACGGCGGATGCACGGAAACTGCGTTATGCGCGGAACGAGCGCTACGAGGACTTTGAGGTGGACGCGGCCAGAACCCGGGTGTCGAATTTGAATAGGCGCAAGCGCGTTGAGAAAGGTGAGGTTTTGCACGGCGGGGAGGATGGTGGTGTACGGGCTGCCCAAGAGGTTGTTGAGCTGTGCGGCTCTTTGGCCAGACTTTTCCGACATTTTGATGGACTCAAAAAGATGGAAACGGCTGGCGGGCACCCAAGCGCGGCAGACGAGGGCGCAGACCGCCAGAGTTGCAGCGTCAGTATGCAGGTAGTCGATGATCTCGTCGCATAGCTCGCTGGGGAGCTTGGACATGGGTGAGCGATAGAAAGAGCTCGAAGGACGCGTGGCCTGAATTTATATTTGCTGCATTGTCCTGTCGTGTGAACAATGTGAGACGCGTCCGATGGGATGATGACTCAAGTAATAATGCCGTGGGATTCAAGCTTGCAAGTGTATATTCGCGAACGCTTCAGTTCCGTAAATAGAACGTAACTTCAAATATCAGAGAAGAATACTGTTCCAAAGAGAGCGAAACGGCCTTAGTAACCGATGCAGATCGGCAGGCTGTGGGAGAGAAAACCAAGAAAAAAATGCAGCTTGGACCATGGTGGGAAAAAACGGCGATCGATCATCGACTCACTGATGTAAAACGCTCGGCAATCTCCGAAATTTCAATGATTCAGAGTCTTGCCGACTTTTTCATTTTCACTGTTTTAATCATCTCGTCAACGCTCAGCGATCAGCCCTGTACCCAGTGTTCACCACGGAGGATTCTCGTTGATCCCAAACCGCCATAGCTGCGGTAGGAGAAAACGTGGTAAATTTATGGTAGCGGACAAAGTTTCATGTCAACCGGCATTTTGTACTGAATCCATCCAATTTTTCATATTTAGAAGGAACATGGGGGTGTTTTACCGATAAAATTTTCGTTTCAAAGAAATTGGGGTTAAACCTAACTTAGGGTAAAAAGCGCGAAATCTTTGGCCGAAAATGAACAAAATTTCGGAGAAGGAACCCGCGATTTATACATAGAGCACCCATTTTTGTCTTGGTGCACCTCTGGGCATGTGATAGGTGTTTGGCAGCCCTCGGCATGCTGGACACTCGGCGTGGTACAGCCGCTGGCACAGCCCGGGCTCACCGACTATATGGCCAGTCGAGCCTTACTTCAACATTCAAACCACCCCCAAAAAGGAGCAGAGCACGGCAGGATTTGAACCAACAGGAACCCAGGCGCGCACCGGTGTGGAGTCAGCGCGGTGTCACTCACATTGGCGCCGCCTCAACTAGACACTACTTTCGCCAGGACCAGATTAATTTGTCGGTCCAAGAAAAAATCAGATACCAAAGAGGTGACATGGTTGGCCGCCAAGTCTTTCGACTTTCGTGGCCCAACTTCAGACCATCAAAGCCCTTCAAGAAGAATTATATATCTCTATGGATGTGTTTGTACTTTTTTTCTCGCACAAGATCCCAGTGAATGGAATTGACTCGGAGTGTCCAACCAGGGAAGCCTTCTGTGGCATCGAGAGTATGTTTTTGAAGAAAGAAGTTCACGAGAACAATGGATGACGCAAGTATGCCTTGGTAGTTTTCGAATCTCGGTTACAGCCAACTCTACGCGGAGAGGAGGTAGTGATAGGAAGCCATATTGGACGCGGACGACCCGTAGGACCATCGACTCAGTCCCAAGATAAGTTGCAAATCAAACACACTCATGGCAAAAGGAAGGTACATTGATTATTTAAAAAAGACCGATAATTCGCATCAGACAATCCGCTCCATCTTGTCCGACTTGGTATGGAACTCCTGATCCTCCTCCTCGTTCCCCTCCATCGGCGTCAGCGACTTCATAGGGTACTCGACGTGTTCCGTCACGCGGATCTGCGTCTGCGGCCTCACGGTCAGCTGCGTGTATTGATTCGCGGATTCAATGCTCTCTCACCCGTGTCACGGTGATGCCAGCCGTGTTCAGTTTGGGGGTGCCCTATACAATGATGGTGTGTGTGAGTGCCAGCTAATTGAGAGCGGAAGAGAGAGAGGGAAATTCGACGCACGGAGTCGGTCCCCTGCCGCCCGGCGCTGTTGCTATCGTACTCGTTGCGGATTTTCTGCACCCATGATCAGTCAGGGCAAACGCGATGGAAAACGAAGTGTGCTCAGCGTGCCTTGCGCGCGAGGAGGGTGACCATAACAGAGTGGTTGTACATTTTTCCAATCAGAAATTGGACTTGCATGACCAGAACACAAGATAAGACATCGCCGCGAAAGACAGAAAAGTGGTCAACGCACAAACGAGGTGAGCCGCGGTCTTTTTGCCGGTTGTGACATAGACGACGAGGTCGATGAGGGCGATTACGGATGTCAGAGCTGAGAGCGCATGGTGTTAGTTGCAGCGGAGGATAAAATAGATAGTTCAAGCTACCTGCGGTCTCGAATGTCAATCGTACAACTCTGGACAAGGTCTGCGGGACGCTCGTAAGAAACGATGAGGTGGCGGGGGGGGGGGGGGGGGGGGGACTTGCCTTCTCCTAAAGTACGTGGGACATTTGGCGCGGTAAATGGAGACGTCGTCGACAAAAGGCGGAGATACGTACGGTGCTGGAAGACATATTCATTAGTCTCAGATGAAATGAGCAGGAGGTGTGGGTGGGGTCTCACTTTTTAAATCCCGTTTTGACCTTGCGAAGGTGTTGTATCTGGAACATCATGAGCCCCTCAACCAGCGAAGACTAACTAGCCAGCCAGGCACACCAAAATAATAGAAATCCCAAGATCCGTAACTGAGTGTGGGCCGGTCAGGAAGTGGATCGAGGCACATTAACAATCTGATATTGACCTGCGGTCCTGTTTCGACCTCAGTTACACGCATTCTGCTCAATAGGTGGAATATACATACGCGATGAGCCACGTGGTGACTTGTATTACCACTACAGCCGTTTCTCTGTGGGGCGTTTCAGCAGGGACAGCGCGGATATGCGGGGGAATGCGCTCACGTGTAGTATGGCTTGGCAGTCAGTCCTATGGACGACGCAAGCCCGGCGCCGAAGCACACTAGGATTCCAAGGATGCCGCAAGCCAACACGCTGACACGCCGGGTCACGGCCCAGCAGCGGTGCAGGAAGAAGCACTGCGCCAGTGCAGCGATGAATGCCTGCGCGCAGTCGTCAAGCTGGACGCCACGGGAGGAAGCGGTTCAGCTTACCGTCCATGCAAGCTCGTAGCTGGGGACATGTGATCAACACCCAGAGAACGACAAATGAGAAAGGAAGCGCCTCACATCAGCGGCCACCCGAATTTATTCCAGTACCCAATCCTGCCGTATCCTGTCACGAAGGCGTCGTACATCATGTAGCTGGAAATCTGCATTAGCGTCGCAACGCAAAAGAAAGACGGGGAGAAGATACATACAAGTCCGTCGCACATTGAAACGTGCTGGCGAAGAAAAGTGTCACAACGAGCGCCTTGATCGGCCGGGTATCTTTACTAGCGTATTCCTGCAAATTCCCGCGCGTAATAAATCTCTACTTCAAAGGAAACAACACCGGGGCCCTCGCACCTCGAAGTACTGCCACATCTGCAGGGCTGCACGACGGACCCAATCAGCACGAACCCAGATGACGGAAAGAGTGCGGTAAATTTACTAAGGATCCCCATCATGTAAACCTGCGCTGCGATACTGCGCCAGAGGAATTGGGTCAGCGCATGCATTTTGAATTTAGGTCGACGACGCACCCGACACAGAACGGCCCGAGATTCACATTGTAGAAGTGCTGGTTGTCGATGAGCTCTAGGACGGCGGTCTCATTGTAAGCCATGGCGATGGGTGCGGACGTCCAGTACTGCATTAGAATTTCACATTTATATCAGGCTCGCAAGGGGTGCCCACAGTTTAAATCCTACACAGGATCGAAAACTTCACTAAGGTCCTACCTATTATCCGATCACGCGGTGCTCCCAAAACGCGTCATTTGCCGGTCAAAACCATAATTTTTGCCAGGATTTCAGCTCTGTTTAGTCCGTTCATGACATTTTGGGCCGTTTCGTAAAAACTACTCTTCTGCCCCTGTTCTGTGATCAAATCTGAGGTAGAACCCCCTAAAAATCGTTTTTTTTCTTCTGACCTTTGCAAACACGTTTTTGAAACGATCTACACAGTCCGAAAAGTAATTAGGCGTCCCAGACTCCCCTATGACCTCGTGTCTCGGCGTCTTCCGGCGGGTGCCCCTTTCAGGCTCCACGCTTACCCGTGAATAATTGACGGATTGGGGGAAATCCCTTTCTATCGCTGCGCGATCGGACGAAAAAGGGAGATGATGCTAGAAGTTTTACACCAGTGACCAAGAGTGGAGTGATGCTGATGGTGGGTCTCCATGGTTTCCAGCGCCACATGGCTGAACTCTCTATATATCATCGTCCAGCTATTTCTCTGGTTGCCAATTATTGGGCAGTCGCTCGCTGGCGCTCACGGGCAGAGCACCGGCGGTCCACCGGACCGCTCGGAATGCCGGTTTGGGTGTGGGTTCTGCAACTTCTCGCGCGTCTTTTGTAGCATTTTTTTGACTCCGCCCAAACATCTGGAGCCGACATTAATCTGCTTGGTGTGTTGGCTGTGTATTTTCTACTTCTCCTGAGTGTTGACTAGCTTCTACAACGGGTCAGTCATCAATCGGATGATGCGTGAGCTCGGCTTAGGTGATGTTCAGGAGTTCAGGGGCAATAGTGTAGTTGTGCCTGTATACTCCCTGGGCCTGGCGTTCCTGAGCGGGACTGGCCGTGTAATCCTACGTACCTACCAATGCGCGACGTCGGACGACTGGCAAAGCCCGGGGGTGGCTGTCCATCTACACGTTTTGAAAGGAACTACAGTATTCCCAGTCCAAGTCTCGCAATTTGCCAGGACGTCGAGGGCGCAAGCGCGTCACAGTCGCGACTTCGTGAGACTGCGAATATCGATCGCTTGTCAGGCCTGACCCCTGTGTTGGACAACAGTTTTCATGGGCATCAGCGATTCGAACGGACCCACTCAATATTTCACGTGCCCCATTTCCACTGCGCACTGCCAAGACCCTGCATCTCAAGATCTCATTTGTTGCGACCAAGAGAAGAAGCAGGAGAACCGCCCCTATATATGGGGAATAGCAGGCTGACCGAAAGCGCGAATTCCTCTCGGTGAAAAACTTAAATGGGAATTTAAAATTTTTGCTCCAGCAGATCTCTTAAGTATCATCTTATGGCTGTTTGGATTATTCTATCCAGAAACCCCGGTTGCGGGCAGAAACCCCTCCTTATTCGGAAGCCCTCAGATTATTGAACTTTCGTGGGGGATTTATGTGATCCGGAGCTCCGGCCGTGATACCATCATATATCATGCACAAAGTGTTGATTTCTTGCAAGTCGCGTCGAAAATCGGCGTAAAAAAACGGTTTACCTTCTGGCTGACAGCCTCCCGCTACCCCGGCTCGGGACACGAGGTCCCGACCCGCCGTTGGTCTGGCCGAGCTTGCACGGGGCTGTTCGACTGCCGGGATTGTGCACGCCGGCGGCCCGTGTAGCCTCAGAGTAATGTGTCGCCCCGCGTCTGTGCTTAAACAATGTGAATATGTTAACGGTGATTTCGGAAATAGCGCCCTGTGTAATATGTGCCTCGTCTCGCTTTTGTACCATGCAAGCCGGCACCGGTTGCGCCGGGGTACAAATGAAAGACGGCCAATTGGCGAACTGAGCGGTGGGACCACCGGCATGTGGGGGCTTCATGTCCGGGTCGGGGTAGTCCATAGGTGGTGTCTTCATACCCGTCCACGGCGGTCACCGCTTTACACAAGGCAGACATTGGGGGACAGCCGGAGATAGCCGCGCGGCACGGAGGAAATGGGCCAGCCGCCAGCCTCTAACGGCAACTGTAGGAATGTGTGATGTTTTTTTTTTGCCCATGCATGGATTCAATGCTCAGGCAGAATTCAGCCGCACAACTGACACTTCCAAATCAGGCAAAACCCAGCGGAGAAGCTTCGGCCGCAGAAACCAGGGTTTCTACATAGACTCCATTTTTGGACGGAGGGTTTCTGCCTGCAACCGGGGTTTCTCAATAGAATTATCCGTGCTGTTTCTACAATTTAATTCGCCTTCTAGCAAATATTAAACCCGTATTAGCAATTACCAAATCGGTTGTCAAACTTGCTACACAGTGATGTTCGCCGCGTGGTGTTGGGTCAGGTCATACGGCGTGGGGATTGTGTGCGGGTGGAGCCGACACGTCAGTTTGCGACGCCCGCTCTTCTCACGTATGCGCACCGGAAGAGCGGCTAGCGCTGATACATGTGCTGTTGCGCCGGCGGGGCAAATCTCCGCGCACCGGGAAATGTGGTTTTCCTGATTCTTTTGGGTACAATATTACATGTAATACTATCTACCACACACGAGCGCGAGGCAAAGCCCCCTTGTACTTCTACATACTTAGTAGGATGGTCTTTAGTAGGGCTAATGTAGATAGAATAATTGCTTTTAATTTTGTGAGTCCAGCGGAGTCAATATACAGTGTGCCGTGCTTGATTTAAATGGCGACACTCTTCCGGATCAAGAGCGGCACTGTTTACTGTGCCGTGATTCAGACGGTGTGCTACCCTTCTCGAAAAGAGTGTGCAGCGTTTCGTCGATCCCGCCATAGATCTCATACCTCGAACTTTTTCTTTTTTACCTGCTCTCAAAATTCAAAACAACCTCCTTCTCATACAGCGCGTCATACCGGAATTCGATGAGAGTCTCATAAGAAAGGCGGGGCGTCTACGAATGAATTACCATTTGGTCATCTGGGTGAGTGGGTTAATCGAGATACGAAGAGAGACTGCCTCACGAGAAAGAACTAAGTATTGCTACCCACCCACCACCCATCTTCTGCCATAAAGCACCCCACGCCCCCCCCCCTCTCCGGGCCCCCCTCGCGCGCAGACGTAGAATAGGTATGCGCGCGCACGAGCCCCTCGCGCTCCCCGTGCTCCGCGCCGACCCACCCCGCTCCCGCGAGCGTGCGGCGCAGCGCCGTGGGGAGGGCGGGTGCGGGTGCGGGGGCGTGAGGCCTCTTTCGTGTTCTCTGTCGCGCACCCTGGACGGCGACGTAGAATGCAAGCGCAGAGTAGATGGAGGGTCAGAGACGGCGCGGCCGTGCACGCCCGAGCCGTAGACCGCGTCTTTCGGCTGCGCGTACGCGTGCGAATACGACGTGGTGCGGCGGTGCGGGTGGATAGGCGGCGCGTCGGCGGCAGCGGTGAACGAGGGCGTGCGCGCGTCTGCGGAGGCGGGGTAGCGCGTGGAAGGGGACGGGTGGAAGGCGGAGTGGGAGGGTGCGTTGGACTGGAACGGCGAAGTAGAGTTGAACGGCGACGCGGCGCGTGGAACGGGGATGCGGGACGGACATTGACGCGCGGCGCGGGGGCAGCGGCGGGCGCACGTGCCCCGGGGGACGGCGCGGGCGTGGGCAGGAACGGGTTGCAGCGCGGCGCGGAGGGAGGCGGAGGTGGGCGTGGCGGCGGGGGCCAAAATTAATCGTGCTCAGTCAGCATGTGGCGCCGGCGCGGGGATGGCGCACGGACCCTAGACGAATACGAGGGCGGGGGGCGGCCGGTCTGTGCGTGCTGGATCAACCGCAGCGCCGTGAAGAACGCACCGCCCGTGTCGGCATGCAGCGCGAGGACGGAGAGGTGTGCGTAGACGGCGAAGATGGTGGGCGCGGGAGCGACGGGCACTGGTGTGCATTACTGTGCGGGCGTCTGTAGGCGCAACGTGAAGACGCAAAGACGGACCAGCGAGATACACATTCTTGAGCAGCGCGACGTGCAGCACGCCGGCCCGCGACATGCAAGTGAGAGGATTTGCACATGTTTGGCTGCGGCAGACTTGGCAGCTTATACATGCTACGCCTCCAGAACCCATACCAGTCTCGGGATGCTCCGCCTCTCCCATCCGTGATGTCGCTATAACCTTACCTACATTGCCTATCGTCGGCGCCGTCGATCACGGGCATATGTTCCATTCAGAGGCGCGCCCGCCCGGACGGCGGACCTGTCAAGCGGCTCCAGCCGATCTACACCAGAACCGAAACGTATCTGTGAGTCTCGTCCCGCCACATGAATCACAAAGCAGAATGCTCATACTTATCTCGAGCAGTGCCGATATACACGGACCTGACGTAGCTCTGTAGAAGCGGCTGTTGGCGTCCGTACACGACGCGCTACGACGCACCACGGGTTGAAGCTCCCGCGAGCGCGCGCTTGTGGGAGTATATGCGGCAGAGGAACACTTTTGTGGATCAAGAGAGCGCTAATCCGGTGACAGGGTGCAAATTCGCCATGTCGTGGCTAAATGTTGCTGTCCTCTGTCTCTTCCTCATTCCCCTCTAGCCTCCTCTGCGGTACAACTCCTTGCCAATCCTCTCCCGTTGTCGAGAAATTAAGTTTACTTCTACGTGGCCTCGACGATATCGTTGTGCAGGCGCTTCATTTCGCTGAAGCGCCTGCACGAGTCACAGTGCTCCGACATCCATCTCTGAGTCCGCAATTTCCCATGATAGTGCAGCCAAATCGTATATATAACCTGGATCCAGTGCTATCCCCCTCACCCGCAACAGATGTCTGGAGAATCCCCACTGAATCCAGGTGTCCCCGCAAGGAAGCGGAGTTCACTTTGCAAGTTTTCGTTGTGGGTTGGCCTTATACTCGTCGGCCTTTTCGTGGCAATTGTCATCGTCGGGATTGGGCAATCCCTCTATCGGTTCACCCAGTTTTCGCATTCGCGGGTCTTCCAGAATCAGACACTAGAGGATGTCAAGAACCGCGCTGCCGTGGTTCGTCCGCTCATAGATGCAAGCCAATTGTTTGACATCGCTGTGAGTATATGGTCTCTGCCTGTAAAGGAGCATGGCGAGAGAATCGGGGACGTTGCCGAGACGCCTCTGTACTCCGATATCGTTTTTCGGGGACTCCGGTTGTCGGACAAACACAAGCAAGCCGTTCTTACCTACCAGCTGCCTGTCACTGTTATGTGAGTGGCTGAGTCCGTCTCATTAAGAAATGACGACTGAGCGAAACTTCTAGTCAGCATCTTCTACTGAAGGAATACGGCCTGCGTGCATCGTTCGTCGCTATTCCCACATCGCCCTCACTCGTAGACTATATAACAAATTTCTCTACATGGCGGCCCGAAGCAATGAAGATACCACCCGTTCGTTCTTGGCCGCAAGTTTATTGTTGATCCTGCGTCGGTGATATAAATTCCTTCCTAGATTTCCTCTCGGAACGTTTCATGAAGGCTCGCACAATGTTGCTGATAGGGCCTTGGACTCGTTTGGTATATCGATTCCGCTGTTGGAATTCCATGAAATCCGCGGCAAATGCGCAAACGGCAGCGACTCTGACATCTCTCGGAATTCTGTGCAGCAGGTCGATGACAAGGATGATGCCGACGAAGAAGAAGAAGACGAAGCAGACGGCAACGATGGTGATATCTTGGGCGTTTCCAATATAGCGAAAAATCCCCAACATGCTGTGAAGCGTCATCCCTTCGTTGTGACACAGTGCGTCCAGTAGCAATGTTGGCAAACACCCTATAATTCAGGTCTTCCAGAACCCAGATACGCATTGTTGATGAAGTTCATGTCTTTAACCGCAAGGCTTACAATAAAGAATACAACAAACTGAGATCGACTTCCGTTGGTCCTTTTCATCTCCGTCGCGAATATTAAATTGAGCATTTGGAAGTGTGGGCAAGGTCTGAACACAATGCCCGATCACAATCTATGTCGAAGGTCTTATTTCCCGAACGGAAACTGGGAAACTCGGTTGGAGCTTCGAATCCCCGACGAAAACACACGAAAACTTCGGACTGAGTGGGTATGCTCCGTATATCGGTCATGGGAGGTTTTCCTCCGGTACAAAAGTGAGTGATTTTATGTAATCGTCAAGCATAAAACTGAGAAGCATGCCAGGATATAATTCCTGTTCCTGTGACGAGAGAAAATTGCACACAGTTTGAAAATATGTCTTCAACCGATCCAGGTACGGATACCCCATTGCGCCGATCCGCTCTATACTCACGTCACAGGAGATTTCATGGAGATCAACTGGCAACTCTCCTACTTAGGCCGCACCCCGGCCAAATTTGTTACTACTGAATTCTCTCCGCCGCTGAAACGCGTTGGATACCATGAGAGTGACTATAAGAAAGCCGAGGCGCATGACTTAGCAGAATTGTGGAGTTGATCCTTTTTTGAAACGAAACACTAAGTCCTACCAGAGGGACTCTACGGGCATCGATTTTACGACGATGCCCATCCGCGTCGTCGGTGTATTATTGGTGCTCTCGCGTCAGTCTTGATATACATATCCCACCGCTAGTAATTTGGTTGATGTTCGAGTTTAGGACCGTTTTGTCCTGTATTCTGGCCGTTCTCGACGTGGGCTACTGGTACACAAGAACATCGACTGTTTACATCAGCGTTTCCGGAACTGTCCTCATAGCACTCAGCGACATCATCTCAGCCTTCGCCCTCATCGCAACTGCCGTGGAAACCCACAAATTAGACACTTCAACCTCACACTGGCTGCAGTGGCTGTGGTTAATCGTCCTGGCTCTGGCGACTGATTTTTCTCTGCCCTTGTTCATGCTGAAAGCCGTGACACGACTGGAGGTCAGCCGAAACAACTCCAATTGGTTTCCATCCGTTCGCCGGGTCGGTCCGACTCACAAGGAACGTAATAGCCAGCGGCTAGATTCGCGCACCGGGTGGGGTGTTAAAGCTGGCGTGAGTTATTTCAATAAATATGGCAAGTAGCTGATGACCTGATTTTGCGCTTGTGCTAGGTGTGTATCTCACTAATTGCCATTTACTACTTTTCTCTCCCAATGAGTACCATGTCATCTCGGCTCATCTCCCAGATCCAAGTCCGGGTGATCATGCCACTAACAGTGTTGTCCATGTCTACAGCTTGGTTTTCTTTCCACTCCAATTTACGGGCTGGTTGTCACAATTACTGCTGAACCAACGTTCCAAAACTTTTGCTGGCAGTTATAAAATAGCGGTCGCCTTGCGCTGCATTTTGATGACGCTAGGCTTGATCGTGTATTCGCCGACCGTTGTAGGAAGGTTCGACGCACGGCCTGGGTTCTCGGCTCCGCAAGCGGTGTCCATGATAGCGTTCGCCGCCACGGCATGGCAAGCAGTCACCTTCCCCAAGGCGATGCAAAAGATAGAGGACGAAGACAGCGAATGATGCAAAGGAGGATTTGTTCGAATCGTGTTTGTGAGAAGTTAGATATTTGTTTATGGATTGCATGTAAAATTGAATGCAACTGGAAAGGACGCTACAATGGATAAATGATAATCAAAAAATGAAAGTACATTCTATAGGAACACGCTAAGGCGACTTCCTCTCCATTAACCAGCACCGCAAACACCCCCTGGCGCCGGATTAGCTCGGCGTACATTCCTTGCTCTGCGATACGGCGGTCATGGACAACAAGGATGCGGGGCACATCATCATCAAAGGAATCTTGTGTGTAATCATCACAGTCGTGCGGCCGACCTTCGCATGTCGGATGCTGTCCAGGTCCCAGGACGGCCGCTGCCACGGAGTACGGAGACAACCGCTGCAGTATGTACATAGTCAACTCAGGGGCAGTCCTCCGTGCCCCGAGGCTCCGGTAAATCTGCAGGGATACCGTCTTGAACCTTGTCCGGGGACGATTTGTCATTTGGTTGGGGAAAGGAAAAGGCGAGCAAAGAGAAGAAAGCACTCGGTGATTGCCGAAGCATAGCACAACCTCTGGACTACTTCGTTTGCTTGTATCCCTATATCCTCGATCCTCAACTCGAAATCACCGTTTTTCAACGTGGCATCTTTTGAACTCTCGGCTCTTGAGATGGACATTGACATATTCGAACACCTGTCTCTGGTCTTACCAACGTTATTGAAACAAGACGACACAGAGCTCATCGGTCAGGAGAACATACACCCTAGGTCTTGAGAGCACCTTCAATTCGAGGAAATCCCCGAGGTAGATTTACGCAGACTGCAGTGAGGATAACTATTGCATCAACCCTAGGGATTGAAAGAGGATTGAAAGAAATGCGCGAGGTAGTTTACAACGGAGGATAAATACTCTTTGACGGGGTGTAATTGCGGGTCGCCAGGGTGCAATCTGCCCGTCGGCACCAGGTCGGTTGCCGTGCTGCCAAATGAGCGCGGGGAGTGCCGAGGTGTTCAACGTTCAACAGGGGGCCAGCACAATTGCACCACGAGAGCCGCGAGCAGTCAATAAGCGAGTCAGAGGGGTATCGGAAAATTTTAACAGACTTTGATGGCGGCGTGAGACAGTCTCGACTCCGACTCTCCGACCCAATGTGAAGTTGACGCAGCGGCCGACTCGATGACTGGCTCGGACACACCGCCCCCCGCAACTGCGCTCGCGGTCGGCACTGCGCTGCATCCCGGCAGCAAATCCGAAATCGGGCGAGATCATGGTCGCTCTCGGGGCGACGGCTTCAATCGAACACCCAACCTGCTTTCGCAAGAACATCTATAAAGCCTTGCAAGAACTTCCTTTATCCCAGGTCTCGAAGTTGATTAACCTTAGGTCGGCTGCATCAATTGTAACGATGACAGTCTGGCGCTGGAATGACAATAACGTACACAACACAGACGACAGAATGTAAATGCGTACACTTTTTCCCTTACTATTATGTAGCATTCAGTCCTCACTGCGCACAAGATAGAACGACGCCCCGACGATCTCGAGCCCGTACTGCTCCCCAAACTTTACTGCGTTCCAACGCCTGCGGGCCTCAATTGCGGGATCCAGCTCGGATGCGTCCGCGGGGAGAGAGAAGTTAGGTGGTTCCCGGTATAGCACGAATGCTGATGTAGGAGTTGGTCAGTGGACGAGAAATAGAGCACTACGTTTGGAAACATACTGTACCGATGAAGGCCGCTCCCTTTCGGTGGACCCGGCGGCCTGTACGCGTTGGCAGCAGGGGTAGGCTGTAGCGCTGGCACCGTGGGATCGCCCGTGAGCGTCAGCCCCGTTATCTGCCATCACGCAAGCTAGAAAGCTCAAGCTCGTAATACCCTAGGAACAACAACGCACGACCCAGTGCCGAAACTGGCTGCTCGTCGGCTGCGCGGCGCTCGGCGCGTCCGGATCGAGCATCGCGAGTGTGTAGCGCGTTTCTCCCTTGACTAATCCAGCTGCGTCGATATCGTCGTCAGTGGGCGCGGTGTGGAAGGGTAGGACGGACCGCTCGTCGCCATTCCCCCTTTTCATATCCCCGTACGTACTTTACGGTACACCGGTCCCCGGACCGTTTATTTGTTTCGTACGTACACATGTAAAGAATTACCTTTTTCCCCCCGAGCCACCATCTTCGACGCGACCAGTGAATCGAGCGCTCCACCGTGGGCACGTCGCCAGTGAACACCTTCCACCCGAGCCCTAGATTCTTTCCTCCACCGAGCCTTTTTCCATTCCACGCTTTGACGACTTTCCTGGGACCTCCCCGTCGACTTTCTACTGCACCCATACATCACGTATTCCGGACGACCGACCCCATTATTCTGTCTACCAGACCCGAATTCCGTACTGCGACAGCGGCGGCGATGGCGATGCCCGGCGCATCCACAGTGTCTGCGAGCGGCACTTCTGCGCCAAGTGGGGCGGCCCCGGTGGGCAGGGTGATGGAGAGGAGCGCGGAGGGGCGAAAGCCTGCGGGTAAGACATCAGGCACGAGGCGCGACGCGGTGAGGGCGGTGGTGAGGGCGCTAAATGAATCGAGGAGCGGCATTGTGTGTGACAGTGGAGGACAGAAGCAAAGGTGTGGGTCCGGCCCGCCGATGCCTCCCAAACACGGGCACACGATTCCCACGAAAGCGTCGCGTGTGGGCCGTGTGGCTTTTGGCGGGTGCAGGTGCGCAACGTTTCAACAGTGTCTTGGGGTTCCGCGCGTGCCATATCTAGGCGTTCCCGGAGAGGATGTGGCAGGGGGATGAAAAAATGCAATCGCCGGACCGATTGATTAAAACCGGCGAACCCTTGTCGTTTTCAGGACATCGCAACGAGATCGTGGTTCATTTCCGTGACTACTACTCGTCTTCAAGGCACGCCTTGCAGTTTAATAAAGCGGGTAGGGCCGACAAGCGGCAAAGCCCGCTACCGATTAGAGTCCCTCAAATTATGTTTGGTGAAGATTCCTTCAGAATCAAGAACACCAGCCTTCAACGAACTCCCACTCGGTGCAAACACATCCAAATGAGATTGCAGGACTAATTTCGACAGCATTTATGATCACGGTGGAGAATGCTCGCTCGGTCAGCACACTGTCGGCGCTTTTCAACCATGTACTTAGCTGGACCACCTTCAATGTATTTCGCTGTTAGTTTGAACATTCATTATGCACTCCAGGCACTCACGGTACCTCCTCCCGTGATATGTATGCTCTACATGGATACAAAAGTCAACATATCCAAGCTCTAGACGACTCTTCAAGGATTTTGTTTGAAATATAATTTATAGGCAAGCACTGTGACACACGGAGTCCGTGAAATTCACAAAAAAAAAACACCTCTAAAATGAGTGGATTTCATGCCGGAACTCCGGTGAATTTCGCGCCTAGAAAGAGAATTTCACGGTCAGAATCGGGTGAAAGGTTTCACGTGCAAAATGCAACTTTTCACCGTCATATTTCACTCCTTCTGGACGCAAAATTCCCGTCATTGTTGGATGAAGTCCGCAAGGTCGTGTACTTGAATTTCTCCCCTAAGAAAGTTCAATTTCACTTACAGCCGTTTGCATGTATTCGTGAAACTCGAAAAAAATCTCAACGATCACGTGCGTGATGTGTGACCAGTGACAATACGTTTCCGGTTTAAGCGCCGACCACCTTTACGACTTCATTGACTTACCACCGATGTCTCTACGCATCCACAAAGATGTAACAGTGTCCTCTGCATCACTCCTGGCCAATAATCGCTCTTTTCGGCCTCTTCCTGGAGTCAGGCAGCCCGCTCAACGTTGGCAATGTCGGCCTCCGCGCTCGGCTTGATAGCTGGCACTGTCTTTGCCCTCCCGCGATCTCCATGACCCTGGATACGATGCAAAATAAAACATTCAAAGGGCCTGTGCATACCGAGATCTATAAGTGTGGGCTTTCCGAAGGGTGGAACAACATAATTTTTCCTCTCACATCATGTCTGGTGGGCGACGCAGCTTGGCACACCCTCACAATCCCGCTCAAGGCACTGCTTTCCATGAGCTAGTTGTGGCTCCGACATTTACTCCCGACCTGGCTCGCCCCTATAATATTCCTGGGACCGATATCGTCCTTAATTCTCATGCTCCTGGTGGCGGCCCTATGCCACAAGGTAAATTTCCTGATAGCTAGAAATTCGTCTCTTACACAAGTTTACAGACACTCATTCTTCTTCAACACCATCCTCAGAAGTGGAGGACGACACCCCATTTGAAAATCAGGTTCCTGAGAGTACGTCCGCTATCTTTGTCCCGTATGGTATATCCTCATGCAGCTTTCAGCCGCCGTAGGACCTCGTCTGCAATATGTTCATGTCACTGTGGAGTGGATGGAACGCAACAAGAATCCTCGCAGCAATGCACACCCCAAGAAACAGCACGAATCGAAGTTCGTCTCACGAGCAGTCGAAGTGCTGTCCATGTCACGAGTCGAATTCATCCCTATCGCCCTCAGCGCCCACGACTATGAGAACAAATATGTTCGGGGATTGCGAATGGTCCTCTGATGAGGGTCTCCTGGTCCGGCTCTCCGTACGTCCCTTCTTCTCCTCCCCTCATCTTTTCTAATATGTACAGTGGCAGGAAAACCGGCGCAGCGGTGATTTCCAACAACACCAACTGGAAGATCATCATCGACAAATTCCGAGACACTTTGAAGACCGCGCCCAAGCTCGATACTGTCTGTGTTGCCTTCGACCTTGACAGTATGGAGGGTTTCTTGTCAAGGTCCAAGCGGGTACGGGACTTGCTCTATCCATCTGAAACTTGTCTGATCTTGCTATAGCTCCATTCCCCTGGCCCCGACCCCTACGAAACCGAACTCGCTTTTGGGACCCGTGTACGTCGTATAGACACCCATGTGTCTGTTACTTTTGCTGAATTATCCCAGGTTCCCAACACCGAGAACTTCAGTCCCGCTCAGATCGCCGTCGCCTCCGCAGTTGACGAAATCAAGTCCGCTCACTCTTGTGCAGAGCACGGAACCTGTTTCATCAACGGAGACCTTCAGCACCTTGAGATGAATCGTTTCCGTCTCAACATGTGGGGACAGGCCGTCGTAAGTCATTGTCAAATTCGGCTCGATCCTGTATTCATTCGTTTCATTCGTTTTTGTTTCAAGGTTGCCGGCAAATGCAAGGCTGAGGCCCCTCCTCTGCCAGAGCTTTTGACCATATGGACTGGCAGTACCTCTGCATCGACGTCCAAACCCCGGGGCCGCTCGGGACCTTTTCCCGCCCACCCACTAGCACCATCCTCGAGCTCCGACACCACCAACTTGCTCCTCACATCGATGGTTCCCATGATGGCCATGATGGCGCAGAACATGGCAAGTAACATTCCTCGGGCTGCTATTCCTGCTCCGGCTATTCTTCCTGCTCCTCGCAGTCCTATGCAGGCATCTTCTCCGCCGCCTGCTGTTGAGGACGAGTTGGACGTTTTCATGGACGCGTTCTGCCGCGCCAAGAACATCCCTGATGTTACCATCAACAAAGCCAAGGACCAGCTCCGTGAGAGTCGCTTCACCCCCGATATTCTGTGTGAGAGCTCGGTCACAACGGAGCGGCTCCAGGAACTGACTGGACTTGCGGAGGGAGAGGTCCACCAGCTGAAGAAGTTTGCATGCCAGTGGACGGGGAAGGTCGAAGGAAAGCGGGCGCGCCGCGGGATTGCTTTCTAGACTAGTTATGCGCTTGGCCTATGGACACTTCGCTAATTCATGCATGTGCTCCTCTATAGTTTTCTTCTAGTTATACAGTACATCGCACCCTCTAATAGTATGTGACGACGACTACATATATCCACAGTCTTTGAACCAACCACAAGCCATCTCTGAAGCAATCTCTGCAACCGCACGTGTAATCAACCAGGGTAATTTCTCCGGCCCTGTGAACTCCCCTTCATGGCGACGTAAAAATGCCTCGATGCGCGAGAAAGCCTCTTCAATTGGATTGAAATCGGGTGAGTACGGTGGAAGGTAGACCAGCTGGGCCCCTAAACAATTGTCAACCCGTATCTCACGGCACTACCAAATGAATGCGTACCACATTCTCCTTCAATCAGAGCTCGGATTTCTTCGTCATGATGAATGGAGCAGTTGTCGAGGATGACAACACTTTGCTTTCCAGGGTAAGGATTGAGGATTGAGGCCTTTGAAGTTGCGAACTTCGGTCAGTACGTATCAAGACGTGAAATGTGGGACACATACAACTTGTTCTCTGAGAAATCCAAGAAAGCGATCTTTGGTGACTGAACCTTCGAAAATATCAAGAGCTACGATACCTTCCATCGTGAGAGCTGGGAGTATGGAGTAGCGTGTCCCCCGGATGAATGTGGCGCGCTGAACGCAACGAGTTCCCGCGTTGGCCCTCCCATGTGTACGCTGGGCCGTCTTGTTATCCACGGCACTCTCGTCGAGGGCAACGAAGACATCCGGATCCAAATACTCCGCCATCTGCGCTTCCCAGAGTGTTCGAAGCTGGTCATCGCGCTCCGCTGCAACTTTGGTGAGCTGCTTTCGGGGCAAGTCAAGCTTGGAAAGCGCGCAATTGATCGTGGAGAGTGATACATGGACGTCCCGAACGGTGGCGAGTTTCGACTGGAGCTCGTCGAGATATAAAGTCGTGTTGACCCGCAAGATCTCTGTGAGGTAAGCGAGATCGCCATCGTTCAGTGTCGATGAGCCGTATGGGTGTCCGGGGCGCTGCCCTAACGGATTCGTAACCTGCCCATATCTACGGTGCAGATTGATGGTCTTCGAGACGAGTCCGATGGAGACGTCGGCCAGGTCGGCGATTTGTTGCATCGTGCGCTCATCCTCCGGGTCGTTGTACCATTTGACAATGAGCTCTTTCAAATCCAGAGAGATTTCGGGGGCCATGGGGGGTAAAAAGATGGATGGATCGATCCATGAGACGTGTATATATATGTGCTTTGGGCGAGGCTTGTGTGAGGCAGCTTATGTTCGTGATTTGGTCACACATCACGCACGTGATCATTGAGATTTTTTTTTCGAGTTTCACAAATACATGCAAATGGCTGTACATGTTCGGTGAAAACCACTAGTACTACAGCTGAATGTACAGTAGCTGACATTTAATTATAGTCTGAATCGGACAATGAAGGCAGTCGCTTGGATACAGATGGCCGAGCTTGAATCGGAGGTGAACCAGGTCCCTCGAGAGAGCCTGTCGAACCAAGCAACCATTCAATACAAAGTAGCAGTACGCTGACATAAGACAACGTACCTGGAGCTTGCCTAGAGCACTGTTAGGATCTTCAGGCAGCGGCGTAACATTCTGAGAAACGGCTGGTCATGATCATGAGTTGGGGAATATGCGGGAGATCTGCAAGTTGAATAAACTCACTGGGTGCACGGGGCCCGTTGCCGCCGTACCCTCCATCATCGATCCGGCGAAGTCGGCTCGCTTGTAGTTTGTCTCGGCGGGACCTGGTGCGGTACGTGCCATCTTTACCTTTGTTAAGCCTTACCTTAAGGTTGGAAAGCCGAATTCTTGGATTGAGAGCCGGAATGTAGAGCTGTGCGTTGGTAACATGAACATCTGATACAATCAAAAATGGTGCCAGGGCCACAGGACTCAATTGGGTGGCTCAAAGTTCGCTCGGTCAACGGTTTCGCGTCGACCACCTCACATTGAGCCCCCTAATACAATTAGATTCTACCAGGGCATACCTATTCTGAATGAGACTGCCAAAGAAAAAAAAATGGTAATGGTATGATTAGGCTTGACATCCATCTTATAATTACCTTCTGAAAACTCCTTCCGAACGTTCCATGTTTGATTTTACAGGAGTTTCGTTTGGAAGAGGTGGAGAGATGAGGTGGTAAGCAGGATTATGGAACATCAAACAGCAACATCGGCATGAGTGTCGGCCCGAACCATTTTGGCGGGGGGTGCTTACGCAAAAAGGATGACGAAAATGTGATCGTCCGCCAAAACACGTTTGATGGGGCGCTATATAAGAACCCGTACCTAAAGGTAGCGGGAATGTCAAAAATTACAAGCCGTAGTGTACAAAGGCACCCAGCGCATGAATGGATTCAACATTCGGTTCCTTCCGCAGCTTAGTGACCGCGACATGAAGTGCTTCTGCCCCGTTCATTAGATCCCTCAAAAACGGCCGGTCAGAGGTGGCGTCGCAATTCCTGAACAGGTGCTCATAGAAAGTGTCTGCAATCTTAGGGCTGTCAAGATCATTCATGGACCTTTGGATGAAAGATCTAGGCGCCATATGTTGTAGTAGGCACATAGCAGACGTGCAAAAGCATTGTCCTCGTCGTGCGGCTAGTGATGTGCTTGGCTTTGAAGCCCCGGCTTTGGCTTGGCTTCGTCTGGCTTTGGCTTCAAGAATGTGAAGCCAAAGCCAAAGCCGTCCGGGAGGGCTTGGCTTGGCTTGGCTTTGGCTCAAGCCAGGGCTTGGGGGATATTTTTTTCCCTGTCCCCGGGTACCGCAGCAATGTTTAATGGTGGCTGGGGACCAACCCTAGAGCAAGGATTAATGAGTGCACGATGTTTCTGGGCATCATTTGGCACTGGAGCGTTGAGAGCGAGTCGAGAAAGTCGTTGAGGACGACACGACAACCGTGAGATACATGCAAGCCGTCTCGGCAAGGCATCAAAGCCGAGAAGTAACGAAGTTCAACATTGGTATTCACTCCCTATTGTGCACCCAAATTGTCCACTTGGACGACCATTTTCTGGCGGGCCGAAGCCAAGGCCTAAGCCCTTGGCTTTGGCTTCAGACATCCCAAGCCAAAGCCAAAGCCCCCGCGAAGCCAACGGTTTGGCTTGGCTTGGCTTGTGAAGCCAAGGGCTTGGCTTCGTGGCTTGTTGGCTTGAAGCCAAGCCAAGCACATCACTACGTGCGGCGTCTGCGTACTGTACCTCCCTGTATTGAAGCAACGGTCACGGTCACGGTGAGGGCCGTTGCGTTGCAAAATTTTCGTGGGTTCACGGTCACGATGAGGCTCGTTGCTTAAAACTCACCGTGACATGCTACGGAAAAAATCTGCAAAAAATGGAGTGAGTCAGGAGGCTTGTTCTAACGGTCAGGAGACCTTGAATTTAACTTAAGAGCCTCATCAGCATCTTTGAAAATGAATCGCGACGCACTGAGAAATCGGCAAATAAATATCCACTGTTGCCTTTTTTTGCAACGGTCACTGTCACTCAACTCGCCGTTGCCTGCGAAAAAAGCAACGGAAATGTCACGGTCCGGCTGGCGTTGCTTCACTACAGGGACGTACAGTAGCATGAGAAGAAACACTGGCAGGTTACAACGGTTCTCTCTCAGAAGTCGATCGAGAACTGATACAGATCCACTAGTTTCGAGAATTGTACAAGCTGTATCCTCAACCTTTGTCCATAATAAATGATAAACATATTCAGTGACTAAAGAAAGTCAGTCCTATTTAACAGGTCTCGAGCCACCTGCTTTCAAGGACACGATACGATTAAGAACAATGGCTACTTCCGCGTTGTCCGCATCTCCAACGCCGAATGCAGGTATGTTGCTGTCGCTGTCGAGGGAAAAATAGCCAACGCGGGTCGCCTGAAACCGGACACACTCTGGGCCCACCACCTGATCTTCCGTAATTGGGCTAATCCCAGTCAGGATCTTTGTCTCCGAGATACGCATCTGAGCGCCTTCCCTCGCGCTGTCTAGGGCCGTCTTGGCAACCTCCCAAAATCCAACTTCGATCAGAGCATCACAAAGCACCTCGAGACTGTGTTCGTCGATCTGCTCGTCGTTTGGTGGATTTGCAGATTTAAAGAGCGGCCCGACGAGGCGCGCGCGGTTGACCCGGACAGGACTCTGTTTGGCAGGGCAGTCTGCGACCCATTGAATATATGCCTTTGGTTTGACGGCCGGCCCTGTATCATGATACCGAGCACTGATAGTGCGAACGTTCCCTTCGGAATCGGTTTCGAACGATGTGCACGTGATTGGATGTGGAACATGTAGGAGCCCAACAGAACCCCCAGGAATAAGTCGCAGGTAGTCTTTGGACCCTGAGATCCGGAAATCCTCGGCATCGATGTAAATGACGCGAGTGAAGGGAAGGGATACCGCACCCATACTTGGGTACTTGGGGTGATAGGGTTTTTCCACCAACAGCAGAAAATCGTTTGAAATGTTTTCGATGACGACTTTGACCGGACGAAGAATCAGGAAAAGTCGGGGTGCTGATGGTTCTAGATATTGGCGGATGAACTCGTCGAATTTGACAAGATCGGTCACTGCCATTGCTGTTGTGACACCGAGCCCGCGGACGAACTGCAAGATGGCATCGGGAGGTACACCACGTCGGCGTAGAGCGACTAGTGTAGGAAGCCTAATGTCGTCCCAACCGGTAACTCGACCTCCTTGGATAAGTCGATGAAGACGCCGTTTGCTCATAACAGTGTGGTTAAGGCTTAAGCGTCCGTACTCGTATTGCCTCGGTGTGTATATTTCAAGGGCGTGACAAAGCCATTCGTACGATTGACGGGAGGCAATAAATTCGCTTGTGCACAATGAATGACTGGGGGGGGGGGGGGGAAGTGAATTCAAATCGAGCACTGCTAATCTGGACACACCTGATGTTCTCGATGCTGTCGACTAAACAATGGGTATAGTCGTATGTCGGATAGATATTCCATTGGGTTCCAGTCCGAGGATGCGGGTCGGAGTGGGCCCGGTAAGCGAGAAGATCCCACATCTGTGGGTTAGGATCCGCTAAATCCTGTTTCATCCGCAACGTCGCATTCGTTGTGTCAGGATGGCCATTTTTCATTTGTTCGAACATGGCCAATGACTCATCGATTGGACGTCGACGGTGCTCGCATTCTTGGCGAGACTCGGCTTTGCCGTTAGCCCCGCGGCCCTGTCCACGTTCCTCATCTGCGATATGAGAAGATGAGCGAAGTTTTCAAGGGATAACAGAAGAGCCACGAACATGTGCATTGACATACATATGCTTTGTCCTTCTTGATAAGCTCGATCGCCTTCTCGAATAAAATATCGAAATAGTCGCTCGAGTATGTAACCTTATCAGGTTCGATGCCCAACCAACGAACGGCGGTAAGAATGCTATCAAAATACGCCCGCTCTTCTTTGCTTGGGTTCGTGTCATCGTACCGAAGGTAACACAGACCGCCGTGATACGCGGCATACCCGAAGTTAATAGCGATGGCTTTAGCGTGTCCTGATACTATAATTATAATATCTCTTGCAGAGAAATACGTGCACACTAACCTATGTGCTAGGAAACAAAACAAAAATGGGAGACATTGATCAACGTGCGATCAATATAATTTTATGGTCACTGACGAGGTGGCCATTTGCTTGAAGTAATTTTAACTGTAAGCAGAGAGCGAGCAGAAAAATGCATAATAAACACCCACGTTCTGGTGGGAAACGGGTAATAACTTTCCCCCCTGTGGCTTTGAGGTGCTCTACGCGGAGTCTGTCGTCCACTTGAGGATTCTCCCCCGGCTTATGCAACGAAGCTAAGAAGCCTTCTTCAAAAATGTTAGTTCGGGCTGCAGATGTTATATTTGACTGCTAGATGTTCTGAGTCTTTGTTTATACCGAAGTAAAATTTCCTACCTTTGGCGTGGTCTTGGTGTTAGTTTTGGTTTTAATGTGATCCGGACGAGGACCAAGGTGCTTCAGAAAGACTGCCTCTGTCTCTTCCTTTAAAATTGGGGGATCGGCCCATCGCAATTCGGACGAGAGTTTGAGAGTAGCCAAATATTTACGAAGATCATCCCAGCTGACAGGCATTCGGCCTTGGACTTGCTTTTCAACCAGTAGCCGTATCTCCTCCCGAGTAAAACTAATCCCTGAAAAAGTGTTGTAAAAGAGTGTTTGCGACCGGACGACAGATAAATCGACCGCCGCACCTGCACCACACGCATCACAGAACGCTGCATCATTATCTAAATTGCCTCCGCGTCTGAGGTAACCCACTGCTTCTGTTTTTATGTCAAGATTGTTGCTTTACTGACCATGAGCGAGTCTAACCTGTGAGCTGCGTTTGCACGGAGATTTGGGCCTCGACAATGTGGCGCAGGACATAGGAGCGCTGCTCGCGCTCAAGACTTCCGGAGCTTTCTGCAAGTGATGCTATGAGACTAGCCTGCCGTGGCGACAGGTCTCTGTGCATCAGACCAGCCCTTTCGATTATCTCCATGAGTCGCGCCAAGGCATCCTTATTGCGAGAGAGGTCTGTAGCTTTGGAAGTAGTGAGACCGAGCTTTAAAAGTACTGTTTCGCAGGAGGCGAGATATTCAGGATCAGACATGGACGGTGAGACTTCAAGTGTTTTGTGGGTCCACTTAATGAGACGTCGTTACGTAAATGACTCATACTCAACCGGCCCCGGTCACTACCATGTAACATACATTTTCCAGGATAGAGCAAAACTAAGACCCAAAATGAGCCGAACCTAGTCTGGGATATGGAGTAAAACAACACTTGGGCTAGGGAACCTAGTCCGGCATAGTCTTACTGAATTCAAATCTCTGACCATCTTCGCTGGCGTGGCCGAAGGCGCTGATTGCTTACCGGAGGAGTCTGCGCAAAATAGCCAAGTCAGCGCAAGCCTGGTAGCTTCAGCGCTTACGGCGGGAGGAGACATGCGTCAGCATGATTGAGGGTTTCAGTGACCACTACAGCGAGCATACCGGCCATCACCGGCGGAGTAACAAAGGGGGCACGTGCCTCACAGTTCCTTGGTTCTGCCGATATCCTCTGCTTTTAAAACTCTGCGGCAAGCTGCCTCTGTTCATTCCTCTTCCCCCCTCTCTTCACACGTAATCACTCTTTCTCTAACGTCACAGCGATGTGTTGCACCTCCACCTCCGCTACGACAACCCTCCTGCGGCTCGCCACGCTCGCAGCGGCCACACCCGTGGGGCACTCGGACATCCAATGCCCCGACACAGACAAGGACGGAAGCGCGCTCACCGGATCCGCAGGCTCAGGGGACTTTGTGACGTGCACATACACCGACGCCGGCCCGTGCACGTACTTCTCCGCGGTGAACACTCTCCAAGACGAGGAGCGCTGATATGCCTGTGGCAACAGGACGGATGCTTCTCAAGCGGCTCCTCGACGTGCCCGAAGGGTATCGCGCAGGATCCGAGTGTGACGTACGTCTTTCCTGTCCTGATCCCACCCCCTACCCTGTATCGTTCCCCCGCTGATCTCATATACATATCCTCCTTTCCTCTCCTCTCTCTCACCAGAACGGATGCGCCCTCCTCCGTCGGCGCCGAACCCACCAGTGCCGGTGCCGCACCCTCCTCCACATCCTCCCCAGACGCCACGTGCACGCCCGCGTCCGTGCCCACGCCTGCCGCATCGATATCCACACCCCCCGCATCTGTGTCTGCGTCAACGCCTCCCACGTCCGCCTCGACGCCCCCCGTTTCTGCATCGACATCGCAGAGCCAAGCCGCCGCGTCGCCAGGCTCGAGTGGGAACTCCGCGCACGGGCGGCGGCGGGCTCCTCGCGGTGCTCTTGGGCGTGTGGGCGCCCGTCTGACTCTGAACGTTGATTGCGGGGCACGGACATGACGGCGGTGAAACGTACTCTGAGAATGATAATCAATGATCGAAGGGACGGACGTTAACAAGACGTTGAGTGTATTTACAGCTCATAATGTGCACCGCGTGCGCTGTTAACTTTGGCTTATTTAATTGCTGCGCCTCGTCTGCTTCGTCTGAACTCCGGAAGCACATGCCAAAATCCTTCGGCTACGCACAAAACCGAAGATCAACATCTCGAACAAAAGCAATTCGCGTCCTGGATTACTTAGGCACCGGGAGTTAGGCCCCGATGTCTCCGCAATACATCGTGATTTCTCCTCGAATCGACTAGGAGAGAGGTGTGCCATACACTACCCCGATGAACTGAGGCGGGCGGTATGGATTGCTAGTGCGCGAGGAAGCATTGATCAGTTCCAGCTCGTTCTCCACGCCGAAGCAAACTTCTGCCCCATGTTGAACACCGCACGCGTCAGATCATCCGGATGCCTATAGCATGCCTGGTATTCAAAGCACGCGAACGACATGAACTCCTCGCGCGTCACGGGCAAAATCGCAGTTGGTCCTCCTAAATTGTCCACCAGACCTGTGTGCGTACATACACTCCGTGTCCTTCCGCTTGGATGCTGCGAATTTACTAAAGGCGTCTAGTATCTATATACCTGTAAAACGCACACGCGATGCCGCGCCCCTCGGTCGCAGGATGCATCTTCATCATAGTCGCGTTGCACCCGCACGCACGCGGACGTTGACGAACCGCGACGCGTACTTGTCGCAATGCGTGAGGTTCCCGCGAATAGGACCTCTCAGCAGAATACTGGATAGCTCTCGGGCCGCAAGATGCCCTGGCTTTTTTTGGGACGCACGGATGGATCTTGAGACTCTGGGTGTCCCCAAGGACACGACGATGATGGGAGTTGGATGAATCGAACTGAGTATGATCTTGATATTTAACAATGTACTAGTATCAACCAATGCTGAGATTTCTTCGAGGAGACTAGCTATCTCCTAGTAGGTCTCGGAAGGGGCCAGACGGGATCATTTTCTCCCTCGGCAGTTATTCCTAGCCTTGTGCAAGTAATTCCACCTGCGAGCATCACAAACTGCCATTCATTCAAGTTGTTGCCATAAAACCAGGCGAAGTGCTCTTTCGGGTAAAAAGCATCTGGGCTGTATATCTTTGCCCGTCGGCAGCAAGCGATTGGTTCATTTCTATCCGGCTCTCCCCAAACACGCCAGGCCTGAAGAACCTGCATGAGTAGCCTAGAATCGGTGCTTGAGGCTGGCGGGAATACATACCAATGTTCCGTTTTCCTGGCACCAATAAGTGTTGTACTTCTCACACGTCATCTTCCGGCTGGATCAGATCGCGTAAACAGTGGGATTTTGAATTAATGATGCTCGAATTGGGCTCACCCATATGGGTAATGGGTGATCGTAACTTGGTAATGTTGCCACCCGTCAGACATATTCATCGTGATAGTTCCGAGTCGCGGAGGCTCGGTCATGTTGCCGGACAAAATATTATTTGTGACGTTCCACGAGCAGTCAGTAGAGATGCCGAATTTGACTTTAACAACATTCCTTGTAACCGTCGCGTATTTCGTGTCGAAGCTCGGGTCCTCGTGAACGCGCACTATGTGCTTGAGATAGGGAAGTTCAAGTCTGATGCTGTTCACCTGATTCATGATGGGATGGTCCCCTGAAGGTGAAGAAATTCGTTTCCCATCATCGAATTTTATACGTTTTGCGTTAGCTGGAACAATACATGCAGGGATACCTTATTCTCGTTCATTCAACAAGAACCAAACCAATGATCGCCGCCGACGCCGAATGTGGCCAGCTTTTGATTACTCATCAGAGCGACGCAGCGATAATAAGAGTCAGATTGTACAAGGCCTCGATCACCGCTCAACTTCCTATTCCACCGCAACTCCAGAATGCGAATTTCCACCGTTCTTCACATCCATAACTTTCAAGCATTTGTTCTCTGCTCCCGAGGGCACCTGTTAGTGATCAAACGACCACGTGCTCCGCACATTGCTGTGCATCTCTTCAGCCCACAATCCAAATGCCGCAACACGCAGGCTTGGCTCTGTTGTTGTTAGATAGAGTTCAAGTAAAAAATAATTTTCAGGCAACGGATTGTCGGCATCGCCACAACTCCACTGGTGACGGAATATAATAAAATAAATGCAGTTTCGCTGGCTCCCCGCGCCAGTGAGCCCTGTACCTATTACATCTCATCGGGGTATAATAGGTATAATGACTCGGATTCGAAAGAGGCAAGCTCGACTATTGCCATTGTAATTATGACATATCTCACCAAATATTGGACAGATTGCCTTCCTCTATAGTTCCAGGGCTCACCTATCCCTTGCTGGTCATTTACTTGAGTATAGTATGCAGAGCAACCTTGTAAGTCCAACCACAACCTTCGGAGAATTCTTGCGCTCACCCGACATCTGATGGTGGTTAACAAAGTTTTGTGCAAATGAACTTGCCCTTATAAAACTAACTTTACTTAAATTATGGCAGGCGAAGTCAAGTTAAGTGAAAGTACCCGCTAAGCTTCGCTACTAAGTAGCTTGGGTGATGGCATAGTAAGTATGGCAAACCCGCCACGAAGCGAACATCGGCATCGATGCCGGTGATGGCATGTGTTGAGGGAGACAGACCCCGAAAACTAGACAATCCAATGTTCTCTTTCTCTCTCTTGCAGTCCACTGCAGTCGTCCGCAGGGGAAGTCGCATGTGCAGACCATCGGTAACTTATCCGAGGACTATCTCCATCTGGGATGCACTGGTGGGCAACTTGTGCCATATTTAATACTCACGTCCCTTTAGTTCGATTTTTTTGATCGGCCTGGAGGTCAGTCACTTTACGAAGCAACCAATATCGAAGGAATGCGACGTGTTGTACAGTTCATAGCTGCATACTGTGAGTGGGTTCAGAAAATGTCAATGACCGGGCGGGATTCAATTCAACGATCCCCCACACAGGGTTCTTTCTCAGACCAGAATGAAATAATGGAATGCAGTGTATAGTAGACGGCGACATATGATACGGGGAATGCCTACGTGACCAAGAAAAATTTGGAGCTCGGACTGCACCAGTTTATCAAGGAAAGAGTAGAGATCAGAGATGGGAGGCAGGAAGTCAGAGGAGGCTCAATTCCCCGGATCGCATCGAGGATTCAGCCTGGCAGACGATATTTTCTCTGCCTCCCTGACAATACATCAGGCTGTTGAAGTATTCACACGGTGGATTTCACACAATGCACAGCAGAGCAAAAACAAAAATTGTTAGAGGAGAAAGCTTGTGTTCAATTCCCTCTGCCCCACTAGCCCCCACTAGCATCTCTTCTGGATCGTTTAGTAAAATATGCTGCCTCTTTCCCGTAGAGTGAGTTGATCAGGATACCGGGGCGAAGTATCTGCACCCAGTTAGCACTGCATCGGATAGTACTGTGACTCAAAGTAAATCCCGGTCTGTCTATGGCACTATCCACTAAGTCGCTGCTACTTTTGTCCAGTGGCCAATCGGTCCAATGGAATTTTTTGGCAGGAGATGGTCCAAAACTGAAAGTTTTTGGGAGGAAACTGGGGGGGGGGGGGTGGGGGGGGGAATGCGCGAGGAGCACGCCGCAAGTGGCCAATTTGGTCAGCCCAAAAATATTTAACTTGCCCAGTTTTGAGTCTTGGGGAAATCCCTCTTGTGAACATGTTCTCCTCATGAAAATAAGCATTTCCACAAGAGGGATAAAAAATCGAACTAAAATTGCGTGAGAATGATCGGCTGTACAAAAGCAGTGGTGACTTAGTGGATAGCACCATAGCAACTGATAAACTGTGAGTCCAGGCCTCGGAGAGAATATTCGCGGAACCATTCTTAATGGCATGGATACAGTGATCCACGGGTCAGAGGGACACCACCACTCAATGGGACACCCTGAATTGACCCTCCGTCTTGGGAGTTTGGGTGTCACACACTCATCATGTTCAAGTGATACATGCATGAATAATATTCAGAGAGTATTGGGAGCCAGATTGAGCCACCAGAAAGTGTACAAAGGTTTGACAAAGGTAATAAAAAATGTCTGTTTGGCAGTGTATTCGGACCACGGGTCAATGGGACAGTCAATTTGCCCTGGCGCTCCACCGGTTGTTCATTGTTTGGGCTAATAAATTTGGGAGCATGGGAAGACACGAAATCCAATTCGTTTGGCATCCTCAGAATTCCCGAAAATCATGGAAAAATCGAGATATTGATCACATCATTTGACTGTCCCACTGACCAGTGGATCACCGTACTGTCGCGCACATGGATTCTCGAAGAACGATGAAGTTGCGAGCAAAGGAAGAGCTCAGCATGCGGTGGGAGTATCCAACTTCAAGGGCCATCCACTTGCTGCAGAATACGCTGGTGCTGATGGTATGGTTCTTTTCTGCGCCGAGCAGTGCCTCTCCTGTCACTTCCACATGCCTGCTCCTCCGGCCCGAAGTGTCTTCACCACTGCTGTAGACGACGCTCACATTGGAGCGAGTAGAGGGGCCTCGCTTGACCTGCGTGTCCTCGTATCATCCAAGGCACATAACCTGTATAGGTGCCGAAACTACAAGGCAATAATGTGCCATGACTGGACAGTCTGCCATGTTCCTGTATGAAATCTACTTGAACGTCTGTCCACAAAACCAAGTTATCTGTGCAATTAAATTATTTGCTTTGTGTAATACATTCTGCTCACATTGATGCGTGATCTCGGTCATTCTAGTCGAATGGAACTCTCTGATAAATCTAGAGATGTACGCTTCTTCGTTTCAAACTTCATATTTTGTTCTTGATTAATATTCGCAAAGAGTCTTGCCTCTCTATTGGGTCAAGAAATTTATGCGTGTATTTGAGAGTCCTTTCTTGCTAATACTGAGACTAACGTCACTCGATATTTACGACATGCTGTTCTACAGCATTACATTCCTATCCAGGTCTACTGCATCCCTAATTTCCTGCGCACCCACTTCACACGGATGCCGTCCTGCTCAATAGCACTGTACGACTCGGACGCGCTAGGATTAGCCTCCAGAATTTCAATCAACGGGAGGAGCGATTCGTCATCAAGCCACGACTCGAGGCGTTGTGCGCGCTGGATTGCAGAGACAATAATAGGTGGGTTGGGCGTGTGCGATGTAGCGATGTTGAATATAGGATCAGTTACCTGCCAAAGTAAATTAGATCAGATCAGATATTGCGAGGAAGAAAGTACCGGGGCGAAAAGATACAATCGGGATAGGATCAGTGCTGAGAAAACTCCAAGTGCCCCGAGCATCAAAAATTTCGGACCCCGGGATGGCATATTGATTCGATAGGCACGAGGGGTACTAAGTAGCTGTTCTGGGGAGTTGCAGACACCCCCATGCTCTGTGATTTTTCCTCGGATGTGGTATTTGCGGTCAGCACTTGGAAGCTCGCCGACACAGGTGTTACCATTTTGGTTTCTGTGTCAAATAGTCAGTGATTTGCTATTCAGAGAATAATTTTCGGACCATCCTCTCCACGGATGGGTTCCACCACACTCTCTCCCACAACTGGCAACAACTCTTCCAATTGGACTTCTTCATCCTCGCACTCGCATCGCTCTTCCTCGACTGTCTCTTCCGACTCGACTTCATCATTCTCGGACCCGCGTGACTGTTCCTCGACTGTTCAAGTTGAAAAGATAAGATTATTTCACAATGTTAGCTGCACTTACGGTGCGCGAAGAGAGTTTCCCCCTCAGCAGTCAACTGAAAGAGCGAGTGCCCCAGATGAAGAGCGACCTCCTGGCTGTCAGGATCAAAGCCTTTGCCGCGGTGAAATTCACGGAGCCCAGCGTATACATATTCGTCCCACGACTGTCCATGAACATCGACTTTGAACTCAAGAGAAGGGAATCCACAAATTCGTGCCTCACCATCACTGAGGCGTTTGGACCAGGAGGGGTCGAGTGACCAGTATGCTGCGCATTCTGGATAGCGGAATTGTGTCGAACTCTTCGTCAATAGAAGGCCTTCCAACGGACATAAAAATAAATATCCCTCTGGAAGCACATCCTCAGTTGTGGAATAACTTAGCCGATATAAGATGCAATCGAAAAAAGCTATTATTATGTAATGATCAGAGAGATTCTGTTACCAGAACTCAGCGTCTACATACCATAATCCTCATAATCCCATATGATTCCCAAACGGCCAAAAATGTGATTTGCCTGAGCAAGCCAGAGATTTAATGAAGCCAGAGATTTAATGAACCATTTAAAAATATTGCCCTCCGAATTTCTGGCTTCCTGATGAGCTCAGAAGTGGCGAAACTTTGAGATGAACAGAAGGTTAGCTGAATTCCCTCGGTAGTAATTCAAGCGCACCGACTCCAGCCATTATCCACGAGCTTGGGCTCCAGAAGCTTTATATCGTAAGCACGCCACCCGAAATCGTTGAAGACATGAGGAGGAGGTAAATATGCAACCTCGACCGGATCTTCCATTTGAAACATTTCAGTCGCATCCACTTGAATTTCAGGCTTGTAAACCACGTAACCGGAAACGATACTTCCCAATTGCACTGAACTGCATTTGGGAACCGAATACGAGAAGTAGCGTGCAAGGGAGTGCCAAAAGATTTCATGGACTTCCTGTAATGTTAGGGCGGAAATGATGAATGAATCCGCCTCTGGACCAAGAAAATCAAGTGGACTCTGGATCCGGGGTGTGTGGGTCCATAAGACACCGTAGTAGGGGATTTCTACTCCGGATATGCTTGGTGAGAGCACAATACACACATGACCGGATGAGCGGCGTAACCAAATGGTGCAATCACAATCAGGGGACTGTCTGTATCGCTAATAGCAGATAAGATGAAACCGAGAACACACACTGAAAGTTTACTTGCCAGCCATATTCCATAATTGTTGAAGAAATATGTCGAGGCATCCTACGAACACGTCAAAAGGCGTGCGCATATGATTCAACCCTCGTACCCATAACTCAATGGTCTGTCAAGGGTGAACATCTTTGGCGAAAGTATAATGATGGATGTACTGCATAGGAAAGAGCACACGCCTCCGAGAGAGGTGATGTACTGTCCCCCCGACTTATCTCGTCCAAGGGTATTAGATCTAGATATATCAGGGCAAGTAAATCGACGAGAGTTAGACATGGACACAAAAGGATGCATTACCGTCATGGAAAATCGCAGCATACATTCTGCATGTGTTGACTACGCCAAAAAGCTGAACGAAATTAGGATGCCTGCAGTGTATTTCAAATGCGGTAAAGTGTATCGTGGACGAAGGCTAGGAACTCACCGAATGCCTGAATATCTCTCGATTTCCCGACGCCAGTCCTATACCATGTCAATTCATTAAGGTATGATGGCAGATAAATGAAAATATACCTCCTCCGCATTGTGACCTTGATACACAGCGACACTCATATCGGACGGCAGCCCATGAATTCGGGCAGAGTACAATCGTCTCGCGGTGTTACCCCCACGCCGAAGATTGACCACTCCGTATTTATTTTGTAAGATTTCGAGTCGCAGATCCAAGTCTCCCAGCGGAATCGATCGAAAATCTGAGGGGACCAAAAGATCCATAAGAAAATGATTCAAAGACGATGAGAATCGTTTACCAGAGGGTGCAGTTGTAGGCGTAACATAATTTGTGACACTAGTGAACGCCCCTCCAGAGATGGCGAACTGCTGCGAGTTGGGGAAGAAGCCCCCGACGTATCTGAATCCTATTGACCAACGGAAATGATAAGGGCAGAAAGATGGGCATACTGCGCAGGAGTGCCGTCGGACTCATTCGGTGTTGATTTGGGCGTCCATGTGTCATGCGAAGGAGGTTGGCCGTCCATGGATAGTGAGGGAAGAGGAGCAAGAATGAGTGCAGAATACGACAGCCTACAGGCGCCTCATGTCAGCAAAGTGGCTGTGCCACAGCAACTACGAACTATACCTCGATAAGGATCAGTGTAAGGTATTAAGTATGGACCTTAAGGTTGGTAGAAATGCCAGAACTCTAGGCGCTGTAGGAAGACCCATATCCAACCCGATCTGTGGTTCAACGTTAGAGAGTGTGAGAAGAAGCGACATTTGTGGTGAGCAGGAAAAAAGGCTCTGGTGTCATATGTGGAACAAAAAATTATTATTCAAAAATTATTCAAAAAGTCCTTGGGCCACTTGGAGTGTTCAGCAGAGACAAATCTTGCAAGTTTGTGTAGTCTACTTGGAAAGTGCTCAGGTTTAGTTTTGCCGATCGCGTGATCTCTTTTCCTTCGCGTACGTTCGAACCTGCCAGCACGCTATATGCTTTTTCATTTTGCAATTTTGTTTCTCCCTCTCTCACGTCTCAATAGACCTCCGACGCATCCCGCATTTTTCCTTCATTTTTGTTTTGCCATGTGTATACATTTTTCTTCCCGGATTTAACACTTCCACCCACAGTACCCAAACATGTAAAATTTCTCTTGCACAATTCCTTAGATCCTTAGGCTGGTATTTCTGCAGACACCCCTTCCCATGCTGAATCTGAACCTAGGCAAGGTATTCAAATTCATTCCTCACAAATTCCCAACTCAACGCAAGATGTGGATCAGATTATATTGTGCTCACAGTGTTCTGCAAGTCCTCCCACGAATTTAGCTTCTTTTTCACTAAATTTGGCTCATTTTACTGGCCTGTGGCACTCCCCGACTCGTTCGAGGCCCAATTAATTTTACCCATGCCCTTGTGAACCAGATTCAGTGCAAAACACTCTTTTATTTTTATTGAATTTCCTGTGGTTCCGGGGGCTATTTGGGCCACTTTTTTCGGCCTGCGGCGCAATGGTTCATCTATAATCTCAAGTTGGACCATACAACGTCCCCCAGCATGGCAGACTAGTGCAAAACTTGAGAAACAAGGTGGAATAGGGGCCTGGGAATGAGCCTGCGGCACGCGCCGCTGACAGCCCCAGGCCCAATTGGGCCTGGCTTGACAGCGGCATGTGCCTTTGACAGCCTCAGGCCCAATTGGGCCTGGCTTGACAGCTCCAGGCCTAATCGGGCCTGAGGTTGTTCCACACATGACACCAGAGCCGGAAAGGCTCTGGTGTCATATGTGGAACAAAAAATTATTATTCAAAAATTATTCAAAAAGTCCTTGGGCCACTTGGAGTGTTCAGCAGAGACAAATCTTGCAAGTTTGTGTAGTCTACTTGGAAAGTGCTCAGGTTTAGTTTTGCCGATCGCGTGATCTCTTTTCCTTCGCGTACGTTCGAACCTGCCAGCACGCTATATGCTTTTTCATTTTGCAATTTTGTTTCTCCCTCTCTCACGTCTCAATAGACCTCCGACGCATCCCGCATTTTTCCTTCATTTTTGTTTTGCCATGTGTATACATTTTTCTTCCCGGATTTAACACTTCCACCCACAGTACCCAAACATGTAAAATTTCTCTTGCACAATTCCTTAGATCCTTAGGCTGGTATTTCTGCAGACACCCCTTCCCATGCTGAATCTGAACCTAGGCAAGGTATTCAAATTCATTCCTCACAAATTCCCAACTCAACGCAAGATGTGGATCAGATTATATTGTGCTCACAGTGTTCTGCAAGTCCTCCCACGAATTTAGCTTCTTTTTCACTAAATTTGGCTCATTTTACTGGCCTGTGGCACTCCCCGACTCGTTCGAGGCCCAATTAATTTTACCCATGCCCTTGTGAACCAGATTCAGTGCAAAACACTCTTTTATTTTTATTGAATTTCCTGTGGTTCCGGGGGCTATTTGGGCCACTTTTTTCGGCCTGCGGCGCAATGGTTCATCTATAATCTCAAGTTGGACCATACAACGTCCCCCAGCATGGCAGACTAGTGCAAAACTTGAGAAACAAGGTGGAATAGGGGCCTGGGAATGAGCCTGCGGCACGCGCCGCTGACAGCCCCAGGCCCAATTGGGCCTGGCTTGACAGCGGCATGTGCCTTTGACAGCCTCAGGCCCAATTGGGCCTGGCTTGACAGCTCCAGGCCTAATCGGGCCTGAGGTTGTTCCACACATGACACCAGAGCCGGAAAGGCTCTGGTGTCATATGTGGAACAAAAAATTATTATTCAAAAATTATTCAAAAAGTCCTTGGGCCACTTGGAGTGTTCAGCAGAGACAAATCTTGCAAGTTTGTGTAGTCTACTTGGAAAGTGCTCAGGTTTAGTTTTGCCGATCGCGTGATCTCTTTTCCTTCGCGTACGTTCGAACCTGCCAGCACGCTATATGCTTTTTCATTTTGCAATTTTGTTTCTCCCTCTCTCACGTCTCAATAGACCTCCGACGCATCCCGCATTTTTCCTTCATTTTTGTTTTGCCATGTGTATACATTTTTCTTCCCGGATTTAACACTTCCACCCACAGTACCCAAACATGTAAAATTTCTCTTGCACAATTCCTTAGATCCTTAGGCTGGTATTTCTGCAGACACCCCTTCCCATGCTGAATCTGAACCTAGGCAAGGTATTCAAATTCATTCCTCACAAATTCCCAACTCAACGCAAGATGTGGATCAGATTATATTGTGCTCACAGTGTTCTGCAAGTCCTCCCACGAATTTAGCTTCTTTTTCACTAAATTTGGCTCATTTTACTGGCCTGTGGCACTCCCCGACTCGTTCGAGGCCCAATTAATTTTACCCATGCCCTTGTGAACCAGATTCAGTGCAAAACACTCTTTTATTTTTATTGAATTTCCTGTGGTTCCGGGGGCTATTTGGGCCACTTTTTTCGGCCTGCGGCGCAATGGTTCATCTATAATCTCAAGTTGGACCATACAACGTCCCCCAGCATGGCAGACTAGTGCAAAACTTGAGAAACAAGGTGGAATAGGGGCCTGGGAATGAGCCTGCGGCACGCGCCGCTGACAGCCCCAGGCCCAATTGGGCCTGGCTTGACAGCGGCATGTGCCTTTGACAGCCTCAGGCCCAATTGGGCCTGGCTTGACAGCTCCAGGCCTAATCGGGCCTGAGGTTGTTCCACACATGACACCAGAGCCGGAAAGGCTCTGGTGTCATATGTGGAACAAAAAATTATTATTCAAAAATTATTCAAAAAGTCCTTGGGCCACTTGGAGTGTTCAGCAGAGACAAATCTTGCAAGTTTGTGTAGTCTACTTGGAAAGTGCTCAGGTTTAGTTTTGCCGATCGCGTGATCTCTTTTCCTTCGCGTACGTTCGAACCTGCCAGCACGCTATATGCTTTTTCATTTTGCAATTTTGTTTCTCCCTCTCTCACGTCTCAATAGACCTCCGACGCATCCCGCATTTTTCCTTCATTTTTGTTTTGCCATGTGTATACATTTTTCTTCCCGGATTTAACACTTCCACCCACAGTACCCAAACATGTAAAATTTCTCTTGCACAATTCCTTAGATCCTTAGGCTGGTATTTCTGCAGACACCCCTTCCCATGCTGAATCTGAACCTAGGCAAGGTATTCAAATTCATTCCTCACAAATTCCCAACTCAACGCAAGATGTGGATCAGATTATATTGTGCTCACAGTGTTCTGCAAGTCCTCCCACGAATTTAGCTTCTTTTTCACTAAATTTGGCTCATTTTACTGGCCTGTGGCACTCCCCGACTCGTTCGAGGCCCAATTAATTTTACCCATGCCCTTGTGAACCAGATTCAGTGCAAAACACTCTTTTATTTTTATTGAATTTCCTGTGGTTCCGGGGGCTATTTGGGCCACTTTTTTCGGCCTGCGGCGCAATGGTTCATCTATAATCTCAAGTTGGACCATACAACGTCCCCCAGCATGGCAGACTAGTGCAAAACTTGAGAAACAAGGTGGAATAGGGGCCTGGGAATGAGCCTGCGGCACGCGCCGCTGACAGCCCCAGGCCCAATTGGGCCTGGCTTGACAGCGGCATGTGCCTTTGACAGCCTCAGGCCCAATTGGGCCTGGCTTGACAGCTCCAGGCCTAATCGGGCCTGAGGTTGTTCCACACATGACACCAGAGCCGAAAGGCTCTGGTGTCATATGTGGAACAAAAAATTATTATTCAAAAATTATTCAAAAAGTCCTTGGGCCACTTGGAGTGTTCAGCAGAGACAAATCTTGCAAGTTTGTGTAGTCTACTTGGAAAGTGCTCAGGTTTAGTTTTGCCGATCGCGTGATCTCTTTTCCTTCGCGTACGTTCGAACCTGCCAGCACGCTATATGCTTTTTCATTTTGCAATTTTGTTTCTCCCTCTCTCACGTCTCAATAGACCTCCGACGCATCCCGCATTTTTCCTTCATTTTTGTTTTGCCATGTGTATACATTTTTCTTCCCGGATTTAACACTTCCACCCACAGTACCCAAACATGTAAAATTTCTCTTGCACAATTCCTTAGATCCTTAGGCTGGTATTTCTGCAGACACCCCTTCCCATGCTGAATCTGAACCTAGGCAAGGTATTCAAATTCATTCCTCACAAATTCCCAACTCAACGCAAGATGTGGATCAGATTATATTGTGCTCACAGTGTTCTGCAAGTCCTCCCACGAATTTAGCTTCTTTTTCACTAAATTTGGCTCATTTTACTGGCCTGTGGCACTCCCCGACTCGTTCGAGGCCCAATTAATTTTACCCATGCCCTTGTGAACCAGATTCAGTGCAAAACACTCTTTTATTTTTATTGAATTTCCTGTGGTTCCGGGGGCTATTTGGGCCACTTTTTTCGGCCTGCGGCGCAATGGTTCATCTATAATCTCAAGTTGGACCATACAACGTCCCCCAGCATGGCAGACTAGTGCAAAACTTGAGAAACAAGGTGGAATAGGGGCCTGGGAATGAGCCTGCGGCACGCGCCGCTGACAGCCCCAGGCCCAATTGGGCCTGGCTTGACAGCGGCATGTGCCTTTGACAGCCTCAGGCCCAATTGGGCCTGGCTTGACAGCTCCAGGCCTAATCGGGCCTGAGGTTGTTCCACACATGACACCAGAGCCTGTAGGCTCTGGTGTCATATGTGGAACAAAAAATTATTATTCAAAAATTATTCAAAAAGTCCTTGGGCCACTTGGAGTGTTCAGCAGAGACAAATCTTGCAAGTTTGTGTAGTCTACTTGGAAAGTGCTCAGGTTTAGTTTTGCCGATCGCGTGATCTCTTTTCCTTCGCGTACGTTCGAACCTGCCAGCACGCTATATGCTTTTTCATTTTGCAATTTTGTTTCTCCCTCTCTCACGTCTCAATAGACCTCCGACGCATCCCGCATTTTTCCTTCATTTTTGTTTTGCCATGTGTATACATTTTTCTTCCCGGATTTAACACTTCCACCCACAGTACCCAAACATGTAAAATTTCTCTTGCACAATTCCTTAGATCCTTAGGCTGGTATTTCTGCAGACACCCCTTCCCATGCTGAATCTGAACCTAGGCAAGGTATTCAAATTCATTCCTCACAAATTCCCAACTCAACGCAAGATGTGGATCAGATTATATTGTGCTCACAGTGTTCTGCAAGTCCTCCCACGAATTTAGCTTCTTTTTCACTAAATTTGGCTCATTTTACTGGCCTGTGGCACTCCCCGACTCGTTCGAGGCCCAATTAATTTTACCCATGCCCTTGTGAACCAGATTCAGTGCAAAACACTCTTTTATTTTTATTGAATTTCCTGTGGTTCCGGGGGCTATTTGGGCCACTTTTTTCGGCCTGCGGCGCAATGGTTCATCTATAATCTCAAGTTGGACCATACAACGTCCCCCAGCATGGCAGACTAGTGCAAAACTTGAGAAACAAGGTGGAATAGGGGCCTGGGAATGAGCCTGCGGCACGCGCCGCTGACAGCCCCAGGCCCAATTGGGCCTGGCTTGACAGCGGCATGTGCCTTTGACAGCCTCAGGCCCAATTGGGCCTGGCTTGACAGCTCCAGGCCTAATCGGGCCTGAGGTTGTTCCACACATGACACCAGAGCCTGATGTATCAATTACTCTCATCAGAGATGCGCCGTGATATATCACCTTAGAGCTCCATCCCTTTTAAGTAATTTGGGTGGGGGCCCGCCACGCGCCCAGCTTGCGCCTGTGGGTCCGTGCGACAGCGGCGGGTGGCAGTGCACTCCCGCCTCGCCCAAAGCGGCTTCTGCTTCCCTGCGCCTAGCGCTGCATCCCCACGCTTCTGCCCTATTACAAGCATGATGAATATATGGATAGATCTTGCGGTGCTTACGGGGCTGGATTCATCACCTGAAAGTGTGGCACCGCGCGGCAAATGCGCGCCGCGGGGCGTTTCTTGGTGGGCGGGTGCTGTTTATACGTGTTGTGCTACTCCTTCCCCCATCCTACCCTCGTTCCTCCGGCTCGCCGCTGCCCTTTGGGCCTCCTCCCTCCAGCTCGTGCGCTGTCTGCATGTCGGCCGAGGCATCCCATCGCCCTGGATGCCATGGCTACACGCTCCGCCTCCAAATCCCGCCGCGCCGCCGCCCGTTTGCTGCCGCTCTACGCACCCGTTCTTCCGGCTCCCACCGGCTCCCCGCCCTCCTCCTGCCCCTTTCATCGATGCCCCATGCTGGGGCATATCGCACGAGCTGCCCGTGAGCCACCCGCATCGCTCGGCGCCCCGAAATCGCGCCGCGCCGCCGCCCTTTTGCCGCCGCCCCTTGCGCCAGCTCCTCCGGCTCCCCGCCGCCCTCCTGCCCTCCTCCTCCCCAACCGAATTGACGCCCCACGCCCGGGCATCTCCTACGTGCCCCCCATGTCGCTCTGCGCTCTCAAATCCCGCTCTACCGCCGGCCGTTTGCCGCCGATCTGCGCGCCCGCCCCTCCGGCTCCCCGTCGGCTCCCCGCCCCCCTCCTGCCCCATTTCTTCGACGCCCCACGCTGATGCATATCACGCGAGCCGCCCGTGTCGCTCTGCGCCCCGAAATCGCGCCGCGCCACCGCCCTTTTGCCGCCACCCCTCGCGCCAGCTCCTCCGGCTCCCCACCGCCCTCCTGCCCTCCTCCTTCCCAACCCACTTGACGCCCCACACCAGGGCATCTCTTACGTGCCCCCCATGTCACTCTGCGCCCTCAAATCCCGCTCCACCGCTGGCCGTTTGCCGCCGATCTGCGCGCCCGCTCCTCCGGCTCCCCGTCGGCTCCCCGCCCCCTCCTGCCCCATTTCTTCGACGCCCCACGCCGGGGAATCTCTTACGTGCCCCCCGCGTCGCTCTGCGCCTTCAAATCCCGCCGCGCCGCCGCGCATTCGCCGCCGCTCCGCGCGGCTTCCTTCCGCCGTCCTGGCCCAGCGCTGACGTCTCATCTCAATTGCACTGCACCACCTTACTGCTGCCCCTCTGTGCGCTGTATTGAATATCCCTGTACATCCCTGTGCCCTGATAATGCAGATTCTTCTTAACTCGTCACGTTACAATACAAATGATATATCATTCGGACTAAGGCACTTCAGTTTGTTAGCTGTAATATAAACATATTCCGAGCATATATAATACTAAAGACCGATAAGGACCAAATATAATCGGCGGTTGAGTGCCAAAGCATATTGAAAAAAATGCCTCCCGTTGAGCGAGGCAGAAGAACAAGACAAGCGGCCTGGTTGAGCAGGCATGGTAAATAAAAATGAATGGAATGGCTCGCAGTTGAGTGCGAGTCTTCAAAAGGCCGGTTGAGCGGCTGCTGGAGCACATCTACGTACGGCGACGCCTTCGACCAATGTTAGCCCAAGGTACGTCTCGAGCACTGGAAAACTTACTTTTTAGCAGCGTTACCCGCTGCCGCCTCTGCCGCCCGCTTCTTCCCCCGCTCCAGGAGTGTGTTCTCCGAGGCCGCATTTTTCCGCGCTGCCATCTCCGCCCGCGTCAGCTTCTTGGGAAGCTCGAAGGGTGTTCCATCCGGATTCAGCGGGACTGCCGCATTCCGTTTGGGACGCGTCACGTATAGATCGCAATTCCCATCCGGATTGTGCAGATTGGGCTGCAGGCGCTTCGCCGCTTTCTCCTGCTCCACCACGATCGCCAATACCCTCGCCCTCTCCTTCCTCTGAGCGGCCTCCTCCTTCCGTATCTGCGCCGTCACGATGCGCGCCGCCTCCGTCATCTTCGGCGCACGGGCTCTACCCCCCTTGGTGACCTTCGGCAGCGTCAACGCCTTGGCAACCGCGGTCGATGGATGGCCTTTCGGGTGGTTAGCCATCGGCCGCGATTGGATGAACTGCGGCGCTGGTACCACGGCTGGCACAGTGGCAGAGCCAACTGGCACGGTGGGCGGGCTGGGTGCGGTAGCATCAATCGGCGCTGTCGTCGTCGGGTGGGTTGCGGGAACACCTCCAACCAGCGTGATAAGGACAGGAGGTGGTGCGGAGGGCCGGGAAATGGAGGGCACGACTGCCACTGGGGTGTTCACACCATGCGGAGGTGAGGCCATGCTACGTGCCCCCATTGCGCTATTGAATGCGGCAAGAGCAAGGGGCTGTCGAGGTGCTGGCGTGGGCGATGAAGCTGTGGGGCTACTGACGGCACCTGAAGTTGGGCTTCCAGATCCTCGTCCAAATACAAAAGACCTGCTGCTCGATGATGTCGCTGAGGGATGTGAAGAGGATGGTGGGATCGGTCCATTGCGGAATGCATCAAACAGGGTGCTTGGCCGGTAGGGTGATGAGATGGGGAAGTGAAAGCCGCCGATCTCCACCGTTGCACGCGGCTGCCGTCCTGGGCTGCCCCCGACCTCCCGATCCCTTGAGAACACTGCACCCTGATAAATTGGTCGAGGTCCGACACGCGAGGGCTGTGCCGTCGGCGTTTGTCCGCCATAAAGAGCAGGATCGATATCTTCCATGCTGACAGGTTGCCCGCGCTCGCGGCTAGCAATCGTTTCTGTCGTTGTTGGGCTCATCGGCAGCAGCATCCCATCCCAACGGTCGAAGCTGCAGGAGCCCGCTGCTCCAGATCCATCCACTCCCAGAGCATCCTTCTCAGAATCCAGAGGCGGAGCAACATGGGAATCTTGAGTGCCAGTCGGATCGGCGAGCGGAGAGGACTGGGGGGTGACCGAAGCAGTGGGTAAGGATGGCATAGCCAGAGATGCAACAGCAGGCATCGGCACTGTGGGCACCTTCTTGGGTATCGGCCTTCGTATACCTTGGCCTTGACTGGCTGCACAGACGCTTGCTCTAAGTCCTCGTTCGCGTCGTCCGATGGCATGGGGATGAGCCCATCCAGATCTGCACGAAGCTCTGCAGGCTTGTGCAGTGCCCTGGCGTCACGAACATCATGCGCTGAGACAAATAATTAGACAAAAAAATTAGCGCCTTGTACAGGGGACATACGAAAGGCACGCTTGAAGAATTTCGCAATCGGAGCAGCAACCTGTCCATCCCAGTTGGGATGCGATGCTTCGAGTGTTGCACCATTCGAAGTCGTGCCGTAGGAGATGCTGAAAGGGAATGGTCAACAACTGTACACATACGCCTCCCGAAGCTCTCAACTCACGTCTTCAATGTAACTTGGCCTTGCCGCTCAGGCACAGGGCCGCCATAGATCAGCACGCCATGCATCCCCGTCATGGATCCAAAAACCTCCAAAAAACGTGCCGCCACCTCGTCACCCATATTAATATTCCTGGATCAAGGAGAATTAGCACCTTACTCGCGAAAACTAAGAGCAACAATAACACTTACTCCTGCAGCTCCTCGGGAGTGAGGTCTTCCAGCTCCGACCTATCATCGGCCTGGCTTGCGCGCTCCTCGTTCGCCTCCCGAGTCATCTCCTGGAACTCCAACTTCACTTCCTCTGTTTCATTGTCCCAACTCCCCTGTGTCGTTTGCCTCATCAGCCGCATCCTCTTAGCCCTCGCAGCGATGACACGCTCGCGCGCGCGTGCCTCGACCTCCTCTGCCGACACAGCATCCAGGATCCGACCACTAGCCGCTGCATCCGCTGCTGCTGCCGCCGCACTCTCCACCTCCTCGTTTATCTGTCCATACCCTGCCTTATCCAGCAGCACCTTTATCTCGTCCTTCTTCACCTTCTGGTAGACCTCAATGACTTGATAACGCCGTCGCTTGCGCTTCTTGGACTTTGCCGCGGAAAAAAGGGCACTTGCTAAACTGGCGGCTGCACGGCCCGCAGTGCGCTTCTGGGTGACTCGACGGGCTTGATACCGTATGACGCGCTTCAGACGCTACAGATTTATCGTAAATCAAAAGCTCCGTCATTTTCTTTCGACGACTGACCAACTTTCGCAGCTGTGTCGCTTCCCCGATTTGTTGCAGCTGCTCAGGCGTATAAACAACACCCGGGCCAGGCATTGGCAGGCCCAAGGCCAATTCTTCGGGGAACAGCTCGAACCAGTTGTGCTCGAGCTTATTCCAAAAACGAGCCATCGACGTTGTATGCTTCTTTGACTGCGCATCAAGGTACGCTGGCTGTTGTCCCTGCAGGAATAAAAGCTGTTGGGTGTTTGCCCAGGTATGCGGAGCCATCGAAAGATGTGCTGTGCTCGACAAGTGGGATATGGAGCGGCAGAGAAAAGGTATGGGGTTAAAAAAAATTAATGGTAGTTTGCCCTGTATTTACTCGATAATAGGGCGAAACTCTGGCAAAATCTACCCAATCTGCCAGTATCCATGCTCGGCCTCATCCGCTCATGTGTGCCTATCCCACTTGTCCAGATATTCAAATGTCGCCAACCAAACCCCAATCTCTCAAGACCAAATGGGCATCTGAACCCTAGAACCATTCCATCAGATGAGTTGCGCATTCAACTTATGGTGCTTTGCCGACACCACAACATGTATAAAGCCCTCCGTTTATCGATCAAACTCAAAATTGTCTCGCCTCCATGGCCCAGAACTCGTCGACCGCGACCACCGCCCTCAGTCCTGAGGAAGAACTGCAGGCGTTGATCGCAAATGTCGCTCAGCTAGCCAAACAGTCCGTCGCCCTGACGAAGATGTGCCGTGACTTGCAGGGTAATTTTATGCGCCACATCTTTGAAATATTTGCCAACTGATTTTACCCTGTTTAGAGGAGCTACCTGGCATTATCGCCAGAATTGCGAGGCCTCGCCCGTCCACTGACGGTGAGCACTAGGCAACTAAGCATACTTATTTCTTACCGATTTTCCAGCGATCTTCGTTCGTGGGGTGCCCAAGGCCCCTGTTCAGGTTGAGCTCGAGACCAGGAGCGCACAAGATGGCAATAGCATTGCCTGGTATGTCGTGTGGATTGGGCGTGAGCCTGGGCTGTACGCTAGCATGTAAGTTTCTTCAATTCATGTTCCCTTCCTGTCCACCTGCTGATCTAAATTCAGCGAAGACGCCGACGTGCAAGTCAAAGGCTGCCCCAACCAGCAGTACCGCAGGAAGACGGGCAAGCGCGAAGCCCTGCAGTTCTACGCCCAACTGTACGAAGGAGGAAAGGTGGAGAAGTGGACGGAGGCCTCAGAATAGTTGGTATTCGCCCCTGAATGCGAGCACCCCGTGCCAATGTTCTCTATAGCCTCTCCTTGAGCATTAGTGTACAACTGCCTTGTCCGCACCACAGCCATTAGCCCCATGTGTGCAATATAAATTTATCCCTGTTGCTACCTCAAGAACTCGGTGTCAATATTTGATGTTGCGTGAAGCACCCAATCAGAGGTGTGTTTCAGATGACCAACTCGGACGCCCATGTGCTTTAATCCGGAACATATATAAAAACAGGGAGCAGCTGAGCACGAAATACTTTTGCGCATACTTTCCTTGGCATCAGAACTCCTCACCGCTTTGAATCCAATACACCACCACTGCTCACACCTCTTGACCTGCCGCACCAGTGGGCCTTGCCATGGAAAAGGGTATCTAACAGGTGTTCTCTGGCTCTGCATCTACTTAGTTCACCCCCTGTATGCCCGATAAAATTCAACCGGAATCCCCGACAAGACCCACCCACCCCGAATTGATGCTTCTTACATGGTTTTTGATCACGCATCTTGATTGCAGATGTGTTTGCTTGCTCCTTTCCTTTGAGGTTATCAAGCTGATACTGCATGCACAGAATTAATGAGCAGTCGGTGTGCTGGCTTACATAGCTTTTTCGTGGATGAATAAATTTGTCGAACCAAGATAGAGTGCATCAAGCTAGTATATGGGGATTGCATGCTTAAAACTCTATCACTCATCACGTACAGCCTGTTGTTCTCATCCCTTCCGTCGGATCTTGCTTGCACAATCGCTCATCGACATCAAACCAGGTCATCATCGCTAATCAAGTTAGTTCTTATTGGAATCACATCACAGAAATCACGTACGAGCTATCATACTTCGGTGCATACAGCATCCAAGTGTCGTCTGGCGTGATGTTGACTTGCCGATCTACTGCAGGTTTGTATCCATACTCTGGGATATCATACTCTTCCCTATTGACTTTATCAGCTTGGAAGCTCAATTCCTGAATGAACAGAAAAATACTCCGATGTCCCCAAGTCATCCGAAGGAGGCAAATCCGGGGGGAAGATCTCGGCACGAGTTCTGTACAATGTACTAGTCAGTTTTTAAATGATAAGCATTTTTTTAATGCCACCCACCCGAGTGTTGCTTTCCCGCGAGTTGAATCCTTCTGATGGGTGACGGGTGTACCAGAATTGAATTGTAAGCCCTGGTTGCTATAAGCAGCCTCCAGGTCTCGACGGTTTGACAACTCGGTCAGTACATAAATGGCATCTTGCTCTGCTGGCGATCGAACTTCTAACATTTCTGCAAAATCAGGTGGGTCCAATCAGTTGGAATTTTTGTGTGTACAAAGAGTCATTTAATTACGCACCCTCCGAATCCAAGCTTACTTGCAGGTGCTCTAGCAGGCCGCTATGCAGATATCAGATGCGACGACCTAAATATATTTGATCTGAAACTAACTCGGGGGTCAGGCAGCGTATGTCCCAACATGGTGCTGAATCCAAATCTGGAGTCAGGTCAAGGTCCGCTCGCTTTGTCCTAAGATCAACTGTCTGTGAATTTCGTCTGCAACAAATGGCTGTTAGCCATAGTCTTGAGGACATTTTATTGAGCTCACCCGTTCCTGATTCTGGGCTTCTTCGGGGGATCCCACTGTCGTTTAGCCAGCTTTTTGGCAGCACTGATGCAGTGATCGGTATCTGGAGAATTACACTATAGCTGTTCTGTACCGAGATTTTGCGACTTGAAGTCGTTTCCTTTCACGGACGCCTGGTTTGCTGAAAGAAACAGGCCAGTTATTAATCGCTGCAAAAACGTAGAAGCATGCGCACAAACCTAGCATAGTATCGGGCGGATGCAGCCTTGTTCTTGTCCCGTTTAGCTATCCTGGCTCGCTCTGCCTCGAGTTCCCTGGTATGTGGCCTCAGATCAGCATTTAACACCCTCAGTAGACATTCTTACCGCTCCCCTTCATCTTCTGACAACTCGCCGGCATCCCGTAACCCCATGGCGGCGAGGGCGTGGTCAAAAATCAATGCGCGTCGAATTGTTGTTCCTTATTTGGCACAGGATTGATGGACGTTCCTCTGGCTTCCTGAACATCCCACAGGACATTTTTCTTCGGCGTCTTTCGATAGAAATATTTGGCTAGGATGTATCTACAATAGGCCATCCTTTAAACACCCATCTGTTGCGAATTTAAGCCTGAGATACGCCGACTATTGTGTTTCTCATTATTCACAGTCTGGGTGGCTTTGAAAATAAAGAAACCGCCTATGCCAACTTATTTGGTTATAAATGAGGACTCTATATCTGAAAGAACTTGGAAAACTATCGAAGCATGAAGTATAACGCCGAGCATCTCTATGTATCTCATCCTTTCATGTTGGGGTGAGGTCAATAATTTTGGGACATGGTTGGCTACTTGATATAAGATACATGGCAGACTTAATATTTTTTAATTTATGTTGAATGGCTTATATTTCAGCGAAACGCATGTTTCTACGTGGCATCACGGACTTGTTCCATTTGTGACTTGCGTGACGGACACATACTGTATAGCTGTGGCGGTGCGATGAACCTTGAGTCGATTTCCTTTGTTCTCTCCATCACAATCCACAGTCGCCAAAACACAGGTGAGCCCCCTTGTAACGTCTGCGGCCAGCTTCCGCGCGAGGAGCCCCAGGTCTGTGCGCTGGATCTTACCACAGGTCCTATGGGCTGGCTCGCGCGGCGGCTGATCGCAGACGCGCTCTTTCGCGTTTTTCGCGTTTTTCGCGTTTTTCGCGCTTTTCGTGGCCCAGTCCGCCAATTCAATGACTGACCACGTATTTCAGGATCCCGACACGCCCATGGCGCGCTCAACGCGTCGTGGGACAGCATTCACCCCCTATGAACTTGACGCCCTCAACCCTCCATTTGACGCCGTGCCGAGGCTTCAGATCTACCAGACGAACATCAATGCGGCGCCCTTTTTCCGGGCAGCATTGGTGGCCTCGGATATACGCGCGTCCGCCGTGGAGGATGAAGCAGCGGATGACGACCCGGACTGGGAGGATGTCGGCGTCGTGCTCATCTCCGGGCCTCCGTCCCCACTCTCTTCATGCCCGTCGTCGCCGGCTGCAACGACGCCCGACCTGCCACACAGCCCAGTGCCTTCATCGCCCCCTCAGCCATCATCTCCTCTCTCCGATCGATCTCAATGCGATGAGCCCTTGACGCGCTCGAGCACCCCCGACGGCCACGACTCGGGCGGCAGCCACGCCGACGCCTCGGACCCAGGCATGGCTAGCCTTATCACGCCCCTACGAAACCTCGCGCGTCGTCGCCAGAACAACGCCGCTGCCAGTCGGCGCAGACGCAAACGCACAGCGGCCGCGCAATCTACACCATTTGGCCCACTGCCCAAGCCAAAGCACGCACAGGGCCACCGCGAGCTCCCGCCTTTCGAGACGGCCTTCCGAGCGGAGGATCTCCCCTCCTCGCGGGGCGACTGGGTCGGACCGAGGCCGAGGAAGCGCGTGAGGCGCGTGAGGCGGACGATGTGGACCAGGGAGCAGCTCATCAAGCGGGGCTGCGAGCTGGTGCCGTGGAATGGGCGGTTTGTGTCCACCGCTTCTCATGCAGCCGTTCCCCACTAACCTGGACCGCTTTGATTCCAGGGATCCCATGCTTGTCATCGATGCAGAGGGCGTATCATTGCCGTACTGCTTGGCACACCAGAGGACCCCGACTGGCCATCGGTTATCGCGGAGGCCAGCAGGTGCATGGCAAAAGCTCGGGAGCGTGGCATGAGCGACGGAACCTTCAAGGCCAAGGATCGTAGGCATCGCCGAGGGAAGTTTTACACCCTCGCTGCTGGCTACTCCCTTGGCGGCGGACAGCAGGTCTAGATGCTAGTAGCCCTTTGTCTACACCATTATTAACAACATGTGCAGAGGCCTGGCAATCTTGTGAATTGTAAGGGACGTCGACGCCTGCTGCGCTACCTTATGAGGCGTAAATGTTTTCGGCGAATCACTGGCTTTCAGTCAAGTGAGCTAAGCAGTACGGTCGCAAATCGGAGATGTACATCTGATCATGTATACAGGTGGTTTGGCAAACTACGCGCCAAGACTTTATTTATATTACTGCGAGACGATGAATGATTTACGGGAACACCACCCTGGCCTTGTCCAGAATTTCGCAAACTCCGTATTTCCTGCTATAACGTTTAACATCGGGCCATCGGCCGTGTCATTTGAACACTGCGATGGTGGCAACTTGCCACATGGATGGTGTGGCCTCACGTCATCCGGCGAGTTCGATCATCAGAAAGGGGCCATCTCTACCTGAAGCAGCTGAAGCTCATAATCGAGTTCCCTTCTGGTTCAACAATTCTTGCGCCGTCCGGCTCGATTGACCACGGAAACACCCCGATCCAAGAGGGCGAGACGCGAGAGTCTATTGCTCAGTACGCAGCAGGCGGTCTATTTCGGTGGGTGGCATATGGGCATCAAAGCGCGAAATCTTTGCTGTGCAATCCGAACGGCGCAGAATTGAAGAGGAAGTTTGATGGGGAGCCTGGCGCCCGGACAGAATGGGCCCTGAGTTTGTTCTCAAAGGTGGATGAGCTGGCAGCTGACCGCCAGGCTGTATTCGGTAATAATTGATGTATTCTGTGCGAGAAAATTGTATTCTTCGCGCCTACCTTGATGTACAACCTTGTCTCGAGTACTCTTTCTGCGGACCTTCGTGCTGTCGGTGAACACTTGGACCGCATGCTCGACGACGGCAGATGGTGCAGCTCTGGAGGTCACGACTCAGTAAGGGAGCTCACAGATAAACAGGACATACCTAATTTCGCGGGTCAGAGAGACGTCAGCAGCTGCGGCGCACTGCTCCAGATCAGCTGAGTCCCAAAGAGCGAGTTCGACAGCAGCGGATATTGGAGGAAGATCGCCAGCGTGAGGCAAGAGTTGCAGCATTTGAACAGCTGTGTTGCGTTCACCATCTCCGGACTTCGACGTGCACTGCTCTCCATCACCAGGCTATCGTTTACCAAGTTCAACTCAGGTAGAATATGCTAGCATAGTGAGATTCTTGCATTGTGGCATTGAGAGATGTGGATGCGGAGAAATTGTGCCTATCATATTATGATATGATTTCCACAAGGGATTAGTAAATGCCTAGGACCTTTATAAGTGGCACCCGGCACGATTGTGTTCCAAAAATTGGCCCCTTTATCCACGATGCACAAAGGCCAACAGGCAGATATGCAGAAGGCGAACGGTGTGTGTTCGCTGATTTTTGAAGTGCCTAGCTGACACATTGACAGCTATTCAAACATCGACTACAAGCTGTTCAATGTCTACGTACCTCGAACACAAAACCTTGTGGTGACCTATGATTTTACCTGCCCACGTCGTTGTGGTGTATGTGAATTGACACGCCAAAGACTCTGGCAATGATGCATAGCTGATGAATATATAAATCTTAGATCGTTGGATTAGCGATAGTTACCAGGCCACTCGGGCGAACAGATGGAGAACCAATAGAGCGGGAATGGCCAATTGGCAGCATGAATGTGGTTCCCAACCTGTGGAGGAATTAAATAATGCAAGAATCTGCTTGCTGTTAGGAATTGCGTACATGGATAAGCACGTTCGAACTTGATAAGATGGCGGCTGTCCGACATGATCGGATGTGGATGACTCACAGAGCCAAACATTACTCTCAACTTGATGTGGCCACGCCAAGATCTGAAGATGGGTGCGTCAACTTTGTCTCCCTCTTCTAATGTCGAAGCGCAAACACAATCTCTTCGTCAGTACCTACGAGCTGAACGATGGGAGTGACAGCGACGACGATGAGGAGGATTACACTCCTCGCGCCGTTAACCGCACGCACCACGTCCCACACGAGCATATTTCTGTGGGAGTCGATGGACGTACCCGGCGAACTCACACCATGGTCCCCACACCGCGTCGCCTTCCAAGAAATCCACTCTGAAACTGAGGCCGGATGTCCCGCCAGCACTTCCCGATTCGCACAATGCAGGTGTACCGGATCCTGATTTTTAAATTTTGATGCCGAGTATGGTGGGGTATAGAGAAGGGCCTCGAGTGGCTCGTGCTTCAGTAGGTTTACACAGCTTTTTTCAGAGGAATCGTCCACATCTATCTTTTTTTTACAGGATGATCGAATGCGCTTTGGGTTGCGCTGGATAGGTCCGACTTCTGGACGAGTTCTTGCGACTTGAGGGGCGCGGCGACTATCAGACAAGAGATCTGTGCCGGCGAGAGATGCCACAACTTCCGGCCGCAGTATCGGTGCAAGGACTGCATGTCGCTCTGTTTATACTGTCAGTCGTGTGTGGTGCAGGCACATCGGGCTACGCCACTGCATCGCATTGAAGTACACACCTCATTGATCCCCAAGTACTGAACTGACGAGGTCCCAGGAGTGGAGGGCAATCCTTTGAGCGACGGGCTTTGAAAATCTTGGTCTCCGGATTCAGCTGGGCCACAGAGCAGGCGACCATGTGCAATCCGAAGAAAGCAGCGGGTGATGACTTTGTGGTGGTTGATACTCACGGCATCCACGAGTCGGCCTCGACTTCTGCAGCTGTGGTCGGCGCAGCCACCTCCGATCCAGCTCCTGCGGCTGCGGTGGTATCCTGCTACTGGGACAACCCACGGTCTGCAGCAACATTCCGTGTTCTCCGCCGATTCCACCTCCTATCGCTCGAGTCAAAGTGCTCGGGGTACGAGTTCTACAACAGCTTAGCGCGGGAGACAAACAACACGGGCCTGGAGCCTTCACGGGTGAGTTACGCTCAAGTTTTTAATGAACACCGCGCACTCATGCCCTACTCAGGACCGTATGAGGAGTTTATGCGGATGACGCGCCAATGGCGTAATTCTGCAGATGCTCAAACGCGCAGGGCGGGGGCACGACCCCAATGGTATCATGAGCACAAAGCCAGGGGCATGTGCGCTGCTCTGCCCAGCATGTCCGCAGCCAGGAATAAATCTACCGCCTGGCTGGGAAAAGGCTCCGGATGAGCGAGCGTAAGTTTCCAGCGTAGCTAGCTGCCCTGCTCCTGGAAATGATGTGCTTGCAGGTTTCTCTATGCCTTATTTCTGGCTCTGGATGCAAATTTTTCGCCTGAAGCGAAAGGAGTCTCAAGCGAGGAGAAAGACCTGGCCTGGGAGATGGATGGTTTTCTATGGGGCTGTGAAGGAATATATGGCATACCTTGAGAAGAATTGGGATCAGAAGCAAGAGGTATGTCTCAGTTGCTCGATGCTTGGCTTTGCTAATGACCATTTTTTTTTTAGCGGAGCACCTGCGTTGCTCATGATGCTGTCGATAAACCAGATAGGGAGTCGCTTGGGACCGCCTCGTCTGGAATTGGGACGGTGGATTGTGCGAGGCACAATATGAAGCGGCCGAATGCTGTGGGTGATTTGCAGAAGGGAGAAAGGTGGATCTATTTTTTCACGGATGACTATCGGAGCCTCACACGCTTATTGGCAGATATCTTAACATGGATTATTTGTTCTTCATGAGCCTTGCCGGAAGCACCGTGAAGCATCTCTATGTGTCATACGATATCGCGTGCCAATGGCACAAGAATATATGGCAGCGGATGCAATTATTCGACTTGGATGACGTGCAGTTCAAGAACGGCGACAAGTTCGTCGTGTTCCTAGTCCCGAAGTTCCACCTCCCTGCCCATATGAGGCTTGTAATCTCCTTTTTTCCTTCAACCTGACTCCGAATGTCGGGCGAACGGATGGAGAGGCGCCAGAGCGAGGGTGGGCCAATGCGAACCCGCTCGCAAACAGCACCAAGGAGTCGGGCCCAGGGACACGTCGGGACATTTTAAATGACTTCTTCATGATGCGAACTACAAGAAAATCGTGGCGCTAGGTGAGTTTTGGGCACATCGAAGGAGACCAAAGCTGACCATGATGATGTAGGGCGGGTTTTGCTGGAGAAAATACAGACGGCGATACCAGAGATGTTGGATACGAGGGTTGCACTAGAGGACATGGAGCGGTCATTCGGGAGAGAGGTGGTGATGGCCTGGACAGCGATGGCACTCTTGTGGGAGTCGGACGCCAGCAAGCCCAACCCATTTGCCTCAACAGTCAAACACGAAGGCCTGCAGGACATTCGGCGTAGGCTGGCGGCGGTGGCAGCGGCAGATACGACAGACGACAGGGTGCGGGGGGATATGCATGACACCGAGATGATCTCGATGGGTATACAGCTGGAGGAGCAGCAGTGAGCGCAGCTTTTCAGTATCATGGCAAAGACTCACCACTTACTATAGACGCTCCCTCGCCCTTCATGTTGCAGCAGTAGGCTCACACGAGACCGTCGATCAGGAGCGGAGGGGGTCGAGCGGGAGACAAAGCTGCGCCGCAAGGTTGTGGCATGGATGGATGTCGAGCTCCAGTTCATCCCTCACGTCGCGCAATTACGAGCTCTGGATGATGCTGCCCGTGCACGGGCAGCAGCACAGGCGAGCCCCGGAATCCGTGCCCATGAGATGAAGCTCTGGCTGCCATCCGCCATCGCCAACAAGGCCCCATGCGACCGCCAGCTCTACGAGTATGAGTACATGCTCCGCAAGGGTCAAGCACATGAGGCGCTCGAAGAAATTCGTAATCAGCTTCTGGTGCGAACACATGAATACAAGTGGAAGGATACCTCGGTCCGCGGGGTCAAGGCTCTGACACGGTCTCAGGGAAGGATCGAGGCGATCGACAGGAAGATCCAACGGGCGGCAGAGCAGTATCGTGCCGCACGGGCTGCTCTGGTCTCCCTCGGCAGTATGCTGGAACGCACGGAATGGCAGGCACACTTGAAGCCGCTGCATGCCGACGAGATCAGGGGGATGCCGCGCGCACTGTTTGCAGATCCCCGCGTAAAAAGAGGAAGAAGCGAAGGACAAACCACGGGGATGAGGACAGTGCGCACGATGAAGCACGAGCTATGTCGTGGATTTGGATAACCCAAGCAGCGACAGAAAGGGAGCAGCCCCAGGACGTTAAGATGAATGAAGGTAAGCGACAATGGGATGCCAGGAATTGAGGGCTGACCATGCCTCTAGCGTTGCGCGTCGAGTGGGCGAAGACCAGGGCACGGGCAATGCGGTGGCACGAAGAAGTGGACCTCCTCGAGGAGGAAATGCGGCGGGTGCTCCCAGTTTTTAACGTGGCAAAGCGGATGGTGGCTGGAGCAGGTGGGCGGCGGG